>JANHFP010008145.1:62284-73081 GCA_032468135.1 Calamaria suluensis | reverse complement strand
TAACTTTTTTAGAATTGTATATTTTATGTGATTATGGCTGTACACCGCCCCGAGTCCGTGAGGAGAGGGGCGGTATACAAATTCAATAAATTAAATTAAATTAAATTAAAATTAATTAAACAGGTACGATGGGCGCAGTTCTTCTGTTGTTTCAATTTCGTCCTTCACTTTGTTCCTGGTGGAAAGAATTTCCTTCCGGATGCATTATTCCATATGCTGCAATACAATAGTCAGCGGGCGCCAGTAGTGGAAGCTTTAATATCGAACAATGTGAAGTCGCAACCTGTTGGTCGTGAATACGATGACCCATGGTATACCGACCTGAAAGCTGCGTTGTCCATGGACCCTTGGGTGTTAAACCATACCTTCCTTGTTACTATGAGGGACCACTTGGCTTGGAGGGGCAAATACCTGTACATCCCAGAGACGTTGCAGTTAGCAGCACTTCAACGATGCCATGATGCGAAGGTAGCTGGACATTATGGCTTTGTTAAAACATTGCATATGGTCATGCATCAGTTCTGGTGGCCTAATATGCATTCAGATATTGAAAAATACTGTTCAAGGTGCCATATTTTTGTGGTGTCTAAACCTCGTATTGGTAAACCAATGGGGTTGTTGCAGCCCGTGGCCAGTCCGTCAGTCCCGTGGGAGGAAGTTGCAATGGACTTCATAGTAGATCTCCCTGATAGCAAAGGTTACACAGTCATCTGGACTGTAGTGGATCTTTTCTCTCGGCAAGCACACTTTATCCTGTGTAAAGGTTTGCCCTCTGCAAAGCGTCTTGCTGAGTTGTTCATAAAGCATGTATATAGGTTACATGGGGCACCTCGAAGGATAGTGTCTGATAGGAGTGTACAGTTCACAGCAAAGTTTTGGCAGTCATTTCTTAAGTTAATTGGTACATCGCAGGGTTTGAGTTCTGAATTTCACCCACAGACAAACGGGGTGGCTGAACGCGCCAACTCTATAATAGAAAGATACTTACGTTGTTACGTTGAATACCAACAAACAAATTGGGCAGAGTTGTTGCTGTTTGCCGAAGTGGCATTGAATAATGCTGTACACTCCTGTTCTGGTTTGACACCTTTTAAGGTTGTCAGTGGGAAGGATTTCCCGGCGATACCAGAATTAGTTGGTGAGATGGATGGGGAGGACAGTCTCGGTATATGGGCAGAGAGAATAAAGAAAGTGTGGCCTCAAGTGACAGCTGTGGTTCGTTTAGCCATGAAGTCATACAAGAGGCAGGCAGATAAGAAAAGGATTTATGCCCCACCGTTTAAGGTCGGGGAGCTTGTGTACCTATCCACCAAGTATCTTCCGTTGAAGACCCCTGGGAGGAAGTTAGGTCCCAAGTTCCTTGGCCCTTTTCCAATACGAAAAGTAATCAACCCTGTTACTGTGGTGTTGAAACTACCAACATTGTTGTGCAAGGTACATCCAGTGTTCCATTCAAGTTTGTTGAAGAGAAAGGAACACATTGAGGAGGGGTACCCATGTCCAGGCCCTGTTGATGGGGAGAGATATGAGGTGGAGGATATACTTGATTCTCGATTAGTGAGAGGGTGCCTTAAGTACCTAATAAAATGTAAAGGGTATCCGTACAAGGAATTGTCATGGATAATAGAAGAACCTTTTACAGCTCCTCGATTGATAGCCAAATTCCATAAGCGGTATCCTCATAAACCATACAGACTGAACCATACAAACCATAAAGACATTTTATTTTATTTCCCAGTCACAGCGGAGAAGTCGGTAGAAGGGACTGCCTGTCAAACCTGACATAAATCCGAGGGGGGGAGCATGGAATGTGGTGTGGTGTCGGAGGTAAATCATTCTTTCACAGGGTGTGGTGGCGTTGGGAAGATGGTTTGCTGGTAATTGCTGCACCTGGGTTCAGGCAACAGCCAGGGGGCATGGTGTATTTCCATAATAAATAGCACCTTGGGGTAACGCTCACCAAAGCAGACTTTGAGTGCTTTGCTGAGCACCATACACATTCCATTCTGATTGTCAACGATTAAACCGCTGTTTGCTCAATGTCAGCGAGTGTACCGTGAGTTTCTTGCAATTTGTCAGTGACCTGGCATTATCTATTGTTTACAAATGAAAAGACCTTGGAGTTACGTATAGTCTGGTTGTCTTGGTAACACTTTCCAACTGCAATGATTGTTTCTGTGCTTGGAGATATCCCTTCTTTGGCATTTGGTGCCTCATTCAAAGGTGGGCTTTTTGGATTTATTAAGTTTTTTAATATTCCCTGTGCGACTTTTCTTATGTCTGTCCTTGGCTGCCAATTGGATTGGAATTTATCAGAACTAAAACTCTGCTGTTTATTTCCTGTGCAAGAAAAGAATAATGCCTAGAGAAAAGAAACATCAGCCTTTCTCGTCATCTTCAGTCTCTTCTTCATGATCATCCAGCCCCTCAATGCAAAGCCATCTAATATCTTATGTACATCTTATGGAAAAGACTGGGCCAGGACCAGCAGCAATGTAGAAAATGATGCAAATGATGGAAGAATTAAAAAAGGGACAACAACAGGCCCAGGAAACTTTAGAGCAGAACCAAAAGTCTCTAAAGGAGGTTATATTAGTTTTCAAGAATGAAGTTAAAAATGAATTTGCAGAATTAAAAAGTAATTTGAATTCTGTACAGCAAATGGCAGTAGAAAATAAACAGAAAATTGGCAGGGTCAAGGGGAAGGCAGAGGGATTGGAGAGGGAGACAAAAAGCAGATGTAGAAAGAGATAAAGATCTTAGAGAGAAATATGGAAGTCAGGTCAAAAAGAAAAAAAGTTTAACAACTAAAGTATAGAAGCAGGCAAGAGATGATGGATAGATGATTTTTTGTTTTTGATGCTGTTTTGATTTGCCTTCCTTTTTCTCTTTCCTTTCTTTTCTTTGTAGGTAGGTGACATGATTAGAAGTTAGGTAGGATACAAAGAAAATGTTTTCTAAGAAGGGATGACATGCTTAAAAGTTAGAATAAGAGATAGAAATAAAAGATAAGGGGAATATTATAATGAAATAAGAGTAATAATAAGAGAAAACATGGAAGAATTGAATAATGAAAGATTGCAACTTTATATAAATATGTATCACTATTAGAAATATATAAATTGGATTGAAAGTAATAACTATGACTAATGCTATTAATCTTATTTGTATTAGAATGTATGACACCCAGGTACCACACTGTTCACATATTGACATATTTGTAAAAAACAATAATAATAATAATAATCAACTTTAAAAAAAAGAAATAAAAAACATCTAAGCAGTTTTCTTTATTGCTCCTCAATTATAGGCAGAAATCTTGCCAAACTAAAGTATTACTGGCATCATTAAAGATATACATTGAGAACTTCTAGGCAGGATCTATCTTGATTCTCTTTCTCTCAATGAAACTACCTTCTAAACTTCTCTTGGTCCTCTTGAATTAAACTACTCCTGCCTGGGAATCCAGACTAAATTCCATCTCATGTAGGGAAACCAAAGCACTGTGAGCATCATCCATTCCATGCTCCATTTTGCAAAAGCCCCATACAGGCTGTGAGGCACAAAATGTCTGACTGGTTCAGTTTCAAGCTGGGATAAAGGCACCAGAGACAAAATGGAGGCTGTGTTGCATGAGAACAGGAGACACAGAGATGAGATCCAGCAACAACTCTTTATTCAGTAACTATTTACAGTTCTGCGTGCCCGCCTTTTGACAGCTCACCATTTATACTGAGCTGTCAATTGGTGGCGGCCAATCCGCGTAGCAGTATTTCCCACATAGCACGGCTTAGCCCATTTGTACATGACACCCCTTCCACACAGATGGATCATACCAACTAAATACAAACTTAATTGCATAAATATGCGGGACATGTCCTGTTCTTACTGGACCTGCGTGGTTCATTCACTTCAGTTTGTGCCAATGGAGGTTCACCCTGTTCACCTTGCTTCGCTGTGGGATAGGCATCGAGCTGGCAGGTGGGGCCTAAGTCCGAAGCCATGGGCTCCTTCATGGGCAGAAGTTTACATGCTGGACTACCCTTCCCTCTTGGATTTTGCTCTGCTGACCATTGCTGGACATCATGTGAACTAGGTAAGTTTCCCAAGTTCTTCGGTGGATTGTCTGGGGGAACGGAATGTGATATTAGCTCGGATGGATGATTTACGGTTTGTCTTCATGGACGGACCTGGTCGATGTGGCATTTCCACAATCAGCCATTGGTCAGTTCTAGTTCATATGATTTTGGGCCGTTCTGCCTGGTGACTGTGCCTGATACTCACTTTGAGCCGTCTGAGTAGTTTCTGGCATGGACCTGATCCTCTGGTGTCAATGTACGATTGTTAGTCTCTGACTGACCAATAGGGTTGGCATTGGGGTTATACATAGGGTGTAGCCTGTCTTTTGTGGACTGGAGCTTCCTGCCCATAAGGTGCTCTGCAGGATTTGTTCCTGTGCTGGCACACAGTGTTATGTACAAGTCAATTCTTTCTTGCCTGTTCCCTTGGTCTAGCCGTGCTAGTGCTTGCTTGGTGATTTGTACCTTTCGTTCAGCTAGGCCGTTGCATTGGGGGTTATAAGGAACTGTCAGTGCATGCCTGATTCCCAGACCCCCTAAGAACCCTTCAAAGATATGTGATGTAAATTGTGGACTGTTATTGGACACTATGATGTCCAGTGAACAGGTGCCGCAGAATGGGAATAACCACTTCCAAGGTGGTAGAGGACAGTTTAAAAACCTCCAACCACTTTGAAAATGCATCCACAACAATAAGTAGGGTCTGGCCATGGAATAGGCTGGCAAAGTCTATGTGGATGCGGCTCCACAGACCTGAAGGTTTTTCCCACTTTAAGGGAGGTGCTTTGGGGAGTGTAGGGCGGCTCTCCTGACAGGGAGTACACACTGTTACGTGGTCCTGGATTGCTTTGTCCATCCCTGGCCACCACACATAGCTGCAGGCCAGGGCTTTCATTCAAACAATGCCTGGGTGCCTTTCATGTAGGGTTCCCAACATGTTAGGTCTTAGTGATAAAGGGACAATTACTGTATCCCCCCACAATAGTACACCATGTAATACTGAGAGTTCATTTTTCCATGCGGTAAAAGGAGCAAACCCTTCCCCTACCACGTCTGCTGGCCAATCCCTTAAAACCCAGCCACACACAGGTTTGAGTATAGGATCCCTGGCAGTGTCTTTGGCCACTCGGGCAGACATTACCGGGCCAATATCCAGGAAGTTCAAAGCCATGAGTGGTAGTTCAGGAGCCAGGTCAACTAGAACACCAGGCAAGGGGCATCAGCATGGCCCATCAGCCTGCCTGGCCTATGGAAGAGTCGATAGCTGTAAGCTGAAAGAAATAAGGCCCAGCGAATGAACTGAGGGGGCAAGGAAGTAGGGGTTGGTCGATTGCCGACCAAGAGTCCTAGCAGGGGTAGGTGGTCCATCATAATGTTAAAAGTTCTTCTATACAGATAGTCATGGAACTTTTTGACAGCTGCCACGATGGCAATAACCTCTTTGTCTATTTGGCCATAACAGTGTTTGGCTGGAGAAAGTGTCCTGGAGAAAAAGGTAACCAGTGCCTCGGAGCCATCAGGCATCAGATGACTGAGCACAGCTTTGACCCCAAATGGGAAAACATTGCAAGACAGGTGTAACAGTAGTGTGGATGAATACTGGACTAAAAAGCGGTCAGTCGAAAGGAGTTTTTTGACTGCTGCAAAGGCGGCAGACTCTGATGAGCCCCAGTGCCACAGAGTGCCTTTCCGAAATAGACAGTGTAGGGGTTTGGCAATCATTGCTTTTTGCTTCAGAAAAGGGTTATAGAAGTTAAGAAGACCTAGGAATGCCTGGAGGTCTTGTTTATTTCTGGGAGTGGGTACCTCTTTAATGGCTCTGACCTTTCACTGGGTAGGAAAAATCCCATGTCTGTTAATACAGAGCCCAAGGAATTTGACTTCTCTTGCCCCAATTGTGCATTTCAATGTCTTTAGATGGAGGCCAACTGCCCAGAATTTGAGCAATACCACGTGAATATGCTCTTCCAATTGGGTGATGTCTGGTGCTGAAATCAGCACATCATCAAAATTTGGAATGACCCCAGGGATTCCCAGTAGGATGCACTCCATAATTGATTGGAAAATCCCTGGGGTGACGTTCACTCCAAATTGTAGCCTATGGCATCAGAATGCACCCCTGTGTATCACAATGGTTTGGGCTTCCATGGCTTCTGCATCGACCGATAATTGCTGGTACACCTGAGCCATATCTAATTTGGCAAATATGGCTGCTGGGCCCAGCGAGTGCAGCAAATGCTGTACAACGGGGACAGGATATGTGCTCGACTGTAAAGCTTTGTTAATTGAACATTTAAAGTCAGCGCATATTCTGATTGACCGATCGGGCTTCATAGGTGTCACAATTGGTGTTTCCCATTTTGAATGGTTGGTGGGGGATAGTATGCCTCGAGCTATTAACTTGTCTAGCTCCGCATTGACTAGGTGTTTTATTGCTAGGGGAACCCTCCTTGCCTTCATCCTGATTGGGGTTATGGCCAGATCTAGGTCAAAGGAAATGGGGGTTCCTACATACCTGCCCAGTTCATTAGCAAAAATGTCTTGGAACTCTGTGGTGAGGGGGCTCTTTGACAGATTAGTTTTGACATCCACCAGATTATTGCCACCGATGTGTAGTCCAAAACGATGGAACCAATCCATGCCAAGGAGTATAGGCACTGGAACGCTTGCAACTAGAAGTGGAAGTTTTCCTTTGAATTCTTGCTCACCAACGAAATGTACCACTACCTCTCCGTAGCCAAGAACTGGTAGGCGGTTCCCTTGACAGTCTATTAATTTAATGGTCAGTGGATGAATGTCGCTTTTCTTTGCTTTGGGCACTAGTGTTTTTTAGCTTGTCCCAGGACATCAAAGACAGCCTGGCCCCCATGTTGACTTCCATTGAGCAGGGGAACCCTCAATTTTCAGGTTGACATGTACTTTTTTCCTCCTCTCACCTTGGAGTAGCCAATCCGGATGGTGTTGATTTCTGGCTGATTATATTTCACACCCCTGTTTCTGTGGTTAGTGTGGTTCTTGGGCAATTGGTGCTGCGGTGCAGTTCTGGCTTCTTCAGGTCTGTCACACGGCCATGGTGCTCTGCAGCCTCTGGCTAGATGCCCCTTCTTGTGGCAGCGTCTGCATACTGCATCTTTGAATTTGAAGGATGCCCTGGGGTGTTGGCCACTGCAGCTGGAGCATTTTTTTTTTTTGGTATCTGTCTGCCCAGCCCGGCTCCTTCAGGCTCTCTTGGCAATTTTCAATACCAGTTTTATGGCAGGTGGGGTACATTTCCTCGTGTTCTCCATCTGCGGATGACCAGGATGATGGTGATTCGGCTTCATAATGGATCAAAATCTGTTCTGGCATCAGAGTCTGTTGAAGTTTCTGTAAGGAATCTGCTGCTTGACTTGACAACTTGCTGGCTCTCGCTTCCTCCAAGGTTTCAGTTAGAGTTTGTTTCTTCCTTTTAAGCAGGTGCCTTTGCAATTCTTTGTCCCGGACTCCATATATAATCTGGTCTTTTAAAGCAAGATCTATGTCAGGAAATTCGCAAACCTTTGCCTTTTTTCTGAGGGCTGTAATGTACTGGTTAATGGATTCGTTTTTTGTGCTGTATTCTATTCCTGAACTCAAATCGTTGTACTGTTGAGGACTCTGCTGGTTTGAAATGTGCTGCCAAGGCGACTTGGAGCGATTTCCATTCCATATCTTCTGGTGTCGTCGGGGCTGACACGTTCTCCATGACATCAAAACATCCGGCCCACAATGGGTTAAGAACAGTGCTAGCTTTTGGTCTTCAGGGATGTTAGCCATCCCATTAGCCCAAAGGAATAGTTTGAATTGTCTGGTATACGATTCCCAATGCTCTCTTCGAGGATTGAAGGGCGTTGGTGGAATGGGTGAGGAAACTGGAGTCGCCATGATGGTCCCACTTGGTGTGTTTATTACTGTTTGTCTCTGTTTTGGTGATGATGGTTAATTTGATTCAACTGGATCTTCTCTGGTTCCTTTCTAGAATCCCACCTTCGTCGCCAGTGTTAGATAAGAACAGGAGACACAGAAACGAGATCCAGAAACAACTCTTTATTCAGTAACTATTTACAGTTCTGCGTGCCTGCCTTTTGACAGCTTGCCTTTTATACTGAGCTGTCAATTGGTGGCGGCCAATCCGCATAGCGGTATTTCCTGCCTAGTGCAGCTTAGCCCATTTGTACATGACAGCTGATTGCAAAGAGGGTCCATTTATTGATGAAGCAGAACCAACAAGCATGTGTGATCCTGGGTAGCTGATGACATGGAGTTGAGAGAGGGTAGTATTTACACTTTTACATCTTCCTCCCCTGGAGACAGTGGATTCCCCCAGCCCCGCCCAGGCCACCACAGGTGCCTCCAACACGAGTGGTATCTAGCTGGTCATGCCCAGCCTGGCCACATCCACCTGGCACTGTGAGGCCAAACGCAACCCTGATGCGCCCCTCAATGAAATCAAGTTTGACACCCCTGCTCTAGGCCGGGGGTGGGTGGGTGTCAAGCTTGATTTCATTGAGGGGCACATCAGGGTTGTGTTTGATGTCAGGGGCCCAGGATGGGCAGGGCCACGGCGGGCATGGCCAGCTCAATGTCACTCATGTTGGGGGTGCCTGTGGCAGCCTGAGCACTCTCTCAGTGAAAATAGACTCCCAAACTCCATTTTTAAGCTGCAATGACCTCCTGCAACCCCCCCACCACCAGCAAAAACAGAGCTCAAGAGAGCTGTTCCATTTTTGCTGGTAGAGACATCACAGGACGGTCCTTGTGTCAACTTGTAAAGCTTTCCAGAACAGCTTTCAAATTGTCATTAGCAGAAAGAAAAAAAATCCCTCCTTAACTAAGGTGCCTGGCTGCTCCAAACGACAATACATTCCACACATGCTAGAGATAACCTAGGAGACTTCAGAAGAGGTGGAGTTCCTACCGCTTGCCAGAGAGGTCATTGGAGATTATGCATTATGACGGGCCCAGAGAGGAGGGGAGAAGCAGGGTTATAGGGGATTGCAAATCACGTGGGGTGGTGGTGGTTAGAGTTGACTCCATTTGAGTTTGTGCCAGGATGTTGCTCCTCATAAATGAATATATATCTTTTGAAACTTGGCTTGAGATGAATTAATTAATTAGGGCGTCTCTTGGAAACTTGACACCTTCAATGTTTCCAGAGCAGCTCTGTGGGCCAGATCTAAGCACCCAGCGGGCCGGTTCTGGAGTCTTGAGTTTGACACCTCTGCTCTAGATTGAACAAAGACTGTAACTATCAGAAAACATTACCTGACTGGGGGGAAAAAGTGTGGTGTGTACTCTACTTCTATCTCCATACGGAAGAAATCATTTGGTTTTTAAAACCGAGGTTGTGCCAATTTCTTTTTCTTTTCAAAGTGCTGCATACAAAGGTTTAAAGAAACAATGACCGAGTCGAAGGTCTTAAAATGATCAGGTTACATATAGTATAATCCAGTACTTCTAAATTAAATTATATCTGACTGCTTACCAGTATCCCTTCTAAATTGAGTTTACCAATCTGTGTGCTTTTATTTTTGGAAAGAAAAATAAATCAAATGTACGCAATAAAGCTTACATTATCTGTAAGCAACATGAGAAGAGTTTTACGAGGTCAGAGCAATAAGAAATCAGTACAAGATCCCACCCTTGGTGCTGATCTGTACAAGATTACAATTTTGCAGGACATTTACAAGAAATCATGCAACTATCCTGGGCAGCTTCCACTCTGCCTGTTTTGCTCTGACCTTTATTTATTTTGCATGCCTTTTTTTTTAGCTTTCTTGGAGAATTCAAGTCATCTGCTCAAGCTTTTGAACAAAGTTTGACACCTAAGCCTATTGCATGTACATGTAGTCCAGGGCTGAAATGTTCCCAGTTAGGACCGGTTCAGCTGAACAAGTAGTGAGGGCAGCCGATGGTTCAGAGAACCAGCAGAGATGGTGGCACAAGGCTCCGCCCACCTGCCCTGTCACAATTACTTCCTCGTTTTAACCTGCTTCTTACTCTCTGCACATCTGCAGAAGGGTTTGAGCATGTGCAGAGAGTCCATTTGTGCACGTGTTGCGTGCACACTTCTGAACTAGTTGGGAAGGTACGTAGATTTCACCCCTGATGTAGTCCTTGACTTACAACAGTTCATTTAGTGCCACTCAAAGTCACTGAAAAAAAAGGGATATGACCGTTTTTCACACTTACTACTGTTGCAGCATCCCCTTGGTGAGGTCATCAAAATCCGGATGCTTGGCAACCAACTCATATTTATGACGGTTGGGTTCATGAGCATCCTGAAATAGATTCATCCTGAATTTTGGTTAGGATTTGTCCTCTACTGCTTTCACTTATTGTGTAAACCTGACTCATTCCCTTAGCTAATAATTTACAGTAACCTAGTAACGGAACCTCAGAACTCGTTCATAAAGTTAAGTGTGTTGTGTGACCAACAGGTAGTCTGGTGGTAGGTTTCCTGATTCATTCATTACCGTATAATGCTAAGCCTTGTTGTTATTTGAATTATTATTGTTAGATTTCTATGCCATCCATTCATCCATCCACTCACCCATCCATCTATCTTCTTCTTCTTGTTAGTTGCGAAGTCGTGTTCGACCCATCACAACCCCATGGACAACGTTCCTCCAGGCCTTCCTGTCCTCCACCTTCCTCTGGAGTCCACCCAAGCTCACGCCCACTGCTTCAGTGACTCCAT
>JANHFP010008143.1:7271-20334 GCA_032468135.1 Calamaria suluensis | reverse complement strand
TTGGCTGTGCACCGCCCCGAGTCCGTTGGGAGAGGGGCGGTATATAAATTTGATTAATAAAATAAATAAATAAATAATAAATAAATATGGCTGATTGCCTGACCCAGGAAAATAGCTACCCGGTCTGCATTTCCATTAAAGTTAGCTTGTAATGGTGGGGGCCCCCATATGGGTTGTGGGGCCAGCCCAGCCACCCAAATAGGCTCCTGGGCTCCATGGCCCAGCATCCCATCCACCACAGACCATTTCCCCCCTTCCTGCACCATCCCCCAGCTGGCCGGCTCCAGACCCAGGAACACTGGTGCCCAATGCAGACAAAGGAGTAGGGGGGAGGGACCGCTGTCCAAGAACCCCCCCTCACCCCAGATGTCTCCTGACCAGCCCACCCTGGCAGACTAAGTTGTGGCTCACGTTCAGCAGTACCAGGTCGGATCTCCCTGAACTGGTCGCGCAGCACATCCAAAATGGAGCGGTGGACCCTTGTTGATCGTTCTCCTAGCCCTCCAGCTTCACTCCACTGATTCTCCCTCCAGTCAGCTAAAGGTGGGGCAAAGGATGGAGAAAGAAAGGGCTGGGTTGCCGGAGCTCCCAGGGCAGAACTATGCCACAACGAATCTGACTGCCGTGATTCCACTGCTCTCGTTGGTGGCTCCCCCTTCCGTAGTACCGCTCCCTCATCCCGTCTCTCTGGTTCTGGTCATGCCGGCACAGCTGCCTGGTCCGATGCCAGATGATCCCACTTCTCCTCCAGGCCGCCAAGCCACGTCTTCGGCCGCACCACCCAATCATCCTCGGAGCCACCTCCACATGCTGCCAACAGGAAGTCCTCCTCCGGAATCCTCGGCAAGCCACCACCGTCCACACCTTCCACCATGTCGGCTGTTGCAGGTAATGGTGCTGTCTTTCTGTCCCAATCCTCCAAAGTCTCCGCAAGGAAAACACACAAATGAAGTAATTATTTGCTGGTTGTTTAATCGGTGAATGACTTCAGCATATGATACAACACAGCAAGGCAAAGACAGCACCAGAGTTTACATTTACAGCAAGGTATATAGGGAATAGGGCTATCCATCATCCAATCCCAGGAGTTCAAGATCTTCACTCCCACTGCATGATTGGAACACCCAATCATTCTCCACCATCAATTATATAAATTAAACAAACCAACTTAACCCGACACCATCTAACCATCACCAGTGATTAGGTAAGTAAACCTCTCTGACGCTCCCACCACCACACCCGTGCTTAGTATCTCTTATGTCTTTGGTTGTTGAGACCGGGGTTCTTGACACCTCTATTTTAGAAGAAAAAATTAAAATAGTATCTGTAGAAATGGTTGAAATTAAAGAGATTATACAAACGTGATGTTGAGTCCCTCTGCCGCTCAGCCAATAATTGCAGATAATCCAGGATATTATAAAAGATTTCTTTATTTATTGGGCAAATTGCCGGAGTAAAAAACAGGAACAACAATAATCAAAATTCGTGATGGCAGCCCTGACCATCTCCTCCTCCCTCTGCCTTATATAGCAAGGCTCATTAGAGTATTGCCGCCCACAGTTCCACTCAGCCCTCCACTGACGTCATCAGGCCCGGGACGAACACGCTGCCAACGTCGCCCCGTGCACTCCATCACCACAAGCTCACGGCACCCCTCGTGTCTCACCACCTGTAAAGCTGTCGAGTTGGGTGAGTCTCGACCGGCTGCTTCCCTTACCAAGGGTCATCCTAGGAGAATAAATAACAGTTACTCACATCGTCAAATATTAAAATACCAACCCATGAAATCACCCCACCCCACGACCCGGGTTTGAAGGATACCGCCGATGATACTTCCGTCTCAATCAGTCTACATGTAGATCACCATCCCGGACCCATGATGTCTCCGAGTCCGGATACCCCTTCCAATGCATCAGATAATAGATGACCCCCCTGCGCCACGAAGAATCAATTATCTCCCTCACCTCATATTCCTCCTCAACCACTGGCCCCGGCTTGTCATATCCTACTTCCTCCCCTTGCTTTAATAATGAGACATGAAATACAGGTGAGTTCTCCCTAGGGAACGAGGTAATTGAAGCTTCATACTCACAGGATTTATTACCTGCACAAGTGGATAAAGACCCACAAATTTTGGCCCCAGCTTTTGACTCCGCTGATGTAACCGCAGGTACTTTGTGGCCACGTAGACCAGGTCCCCCACTTTAAACACAGGACCTTGAACTCTCTTTCTATCCTCATAGGCTTTGGCAGCTTCAAACACCTTGGTCAACGCCACTTTCACCCCTGCCTAACATGCCCCCACAGCCCCTACCCAAGCATCCAAACTTAACTCTGGCTTATGCATTAACCCCTCCAGTTCTGGCATAGCAGGGAAATCCCTGCCATATACCAACTTAAACGGGGCCATCTCAACACTGCGATGGTAAGCATTGTTATACGCCACCTCAGCGAATGGTACTAACTGAGCCCAATTTGTCTGTTGATAATCGACATATGCTCTCAAGTACCGCTCGACCATGGCATTGGCACGTTCAGCGGCCCTGTTGGTGCAGGGATGGTACCCTGAACTTAATCCCTGCTCTGCCCCGATCTCCCGTAGGAACAGCCGCCAGAACCGGGCTGTCGAGAATCGAATCCGCTTGACTATGTTCCTGATGGACAAGGGGGAGTGAGGGGGAAACTCACGAGGTGCGGTGGCAGTAGTCGCGGCGCGGAGGGCTTCACTGGGAGTTCCGCATCGGGAGTATGGACGCCGGATGATGACATCACGAGTGCCTGGCCCGGATTGGTTGTGGTGGGAGTAGCTGGGCTATTTAGTTTGGCGTGTCCTGCGGAGGCCAGAGCTGGCATTATTTTAATTGTTGTCTCGAAAGTCTGCTTGTTGAATTCGCTTTAATAAAGATTTGTATTGCTTCGACGTTGTCAGCGTCTTTTTGAGTTGAAGCAACAAGCTGGAGCTCAGCAGAATGCCTGCTCTCTTCTTTTAATTGAGCTGACTAGCCTGGAATCTCGGCTTTTGGGACCCATGGCTACAAGTACAACTGGAAGCTGGGCGGGGGCGTGTTCGGATGGCAGAGGAGGACCTGAACCTTGCCAGAAAAGTGGTCAGATAAGTAACTCGGATTCCGTGGTGGTGCGGATAGAAGACGATGCAAAGACCGGCGGCTTGGGAAGAATGGAAACAAGAGGGGAGACCGGGGCCAGAGCCTCAGGGGCGTGGTGGCACAGCTCAAACCTGGGATGGCCAGTGGCAGGCCGGCAGGCGTCCCCATCTTATGCCCCTCCTGTAGGACCCCTGGGGCCCCAAGGAGGAGGGGGGAATAACCTGCTGTCCACTACGGAAGCGGGTAACTCATTTTTGGAAGCACTACGGAACAGTTACGGAGCTATGCCAGAAGGACCTGGCCCCAGCCAATGGAGTGGGGGAGAGTCGCAGGCCAGAACAGCTATGGGAAGCGGAGTGAAGGCTGCCAATGTAGTGGTCACTCCGGGCCTCTACCCTACTATTTCCATTCCAGCAGCGGCAGGGCCAGTGAAAACCCCTCTAGGGGATAATGTGGAATTACCGAGGCTGCCAAGTGGAAGCATGGGGGGAGGCGTCAACCTGTGTGGGCGGCTGGGCTAGCCCCTCAGCCCATTTGGGGCCCACCCCCCCTCCAGACCCATTTTAATGGAGCACCCGAGTGACTGTCCCTTTTCCTTGGCCAAGCGATCGGCCATATAGATGCCTATGGGGCACTACCCTTCACACTGGACCAAAATTGCCGCCATAGC
Source organism: Calamaria suluensis (assembly GCA_032468135.1). Lineage (NCBI taxonomy): Eukaryota > Metazoa > Chordata > Lepidosauria > Squamata > Calamariidae > Calamaria > Calamaria suluensis. Next base: position 16,557 of record JANHFP010008143.1, on the reverse strand, counting down.
CGCCATCATGACCGGTCCGGCCGCCGAATGGGTGGCGTGACTCCACCACAACCGCGCGCCTGAACTAACTAATGTGGGGTTGTTTTTAGAGGCGATGAAAAGACGGTTCCAGGATGATTCGTTAGATGATGCTGCGGAAGAGGAGCTATTAGCCATAGCGCAAAGGGGCCGCCCAGCTAAGGAGTATGGGGGGGGGGGCGTTGGCTACCCAGGCCACTGAGATGGTACGGATGAGCATACATGAGCACCACGAGCTAATCCGCTTTATCGTAGTGTCAAAGCTGGTGGAGGACATAATATTGGGGTTGGCTTGGCTGGACAGCCAGAAGCCAACCATATCCTTGGAAGGGTTGAGGAGGCGCCTTTATTTAAAAAGGGTAGAGAGGAAGGATGTCGTCCCCCCCAGAAGGGGTTTTGAGAACAGTGGGGACTCCTGATGATAGGATACCCGCCGCCTATCGAGACCTAGTGGGCATATTCAGTGAGGCACAATGTGACACTCTGCCACCCCATAGGGATGAGGACTATGCAATAGAGTTGGTCCCTGGGGTGCGGTTGCCCTGGCCGTGGCTTTATGCTATGACAGGCCTCGAGTTGGTGGAACTGAGGAAATATATTGATAAGAACTTAGCCCGGGGATTCATCAGACCTAGCCGTGCTCCTTTGGTGGCTCCCATGCTATTTCGGACAAAGAAGGATGGTAGCTTGCACCTATGCATAGATTTTAGAGGTCTGTACGCCGTATCAGTGGAGTATCTCTACCCTTTGCCACTATTTAAGGATTTAATGTCCACGTTGGCATCGGGGAGAGTATTTACGAAACTGGACATCCGAGAAGCCTATTACCGGATACGCATTCGCCCAGAGGATGAATGGAAAACAATATTCAATTGTCCTCTGGGGAGTTTTGCTTTCCGGGTTATGCCTTTCGGGCTCCAGGGGGCCCATGCGGTCTTCATGAGATTAATCAACAAGGTCCTCCACGAGTTCCTGTACCGGGGGGTGCTCGTGTACCTGGACGACATCCTTATCTATACGGCTACAATGGAAGAACATGTGCAGTTAGTAAGGGATGTACTTCAGGCATTGGTGAGGGCGGAGCTATACGTCAAGTTAGAAAAGTGCGAGTTCCATCAGCACCAATTGGATTATCTAGGGTATCGGGTGTCCGCCCAAGGGTTGGAGATGGATCCGGGGAAGGTAGAGGCGGTATTGAATTGGAAGGAACCTGTAACTCGGAAGCAGTTGCAAAACTTTTTAGGCTTTGCCAATTTTTACCACCAATTCCTGCCCTGCTTCGCTCATGTGGCACTCCCATTGACCGAATTGCTGAAGACTAAGGGAGGGACCCCTAGGCCCACGCAAAGGCTCTTTTGGACGGATGAATGCCAACGAGCATTCGATAGGTTGAAACATCTGTTCTCCCAAGAGCCGGTGTTGATCCATCCTAGAGTGGATGAGATGTTTGTGGTCCAGGTCGACACCAGCGACGTCGCGGTGGGGGCCGTACTGTTGCAGAAAGAGGTAGGAGGGGACCGGCTGTGCCCTTGTGCCTACACGTCCAGGAAGTTTAATGACACCGAACGATCCTGGGCGGTGTGGGAGAAGGAAGCATATGCGGTCCAGTGGGCTTTAACTATGTGGAGGAATCTACTGGAAGGGGCAAGTAAAGCTTTCGAGGTCTGGACCGACCACAAGAACTTGGTGGCGCTACAGTCATTAAGGAGGTTGTCACCTAAGCATGTGAGGTGGGCCCAGTTCTTTGGACGGTTCCAATTTACATTGCGTTACATCCCTGGGGGGCAGAACTTCATAGCAGATGCCCTCTCTAGGAAGCCCCAGTACAACAGGGTACGGGAGGTTCCCGTTCAACCGCTGATTCTGAACAGAAGGGCGCTGAAGGGACTGGAGGATGGGTTCTTGGGGACATTATGGGATGCTTATCATAGTGATACTTGGATAACTTCGGGGGGGGCAGGATTGAAGTGGCGTGATGGGTTGGCCTAGTATAATGAGAAGATATATGTCCCCCTTATCTTGCGGCCGGAGATCTTGAAACGCTGCCATGATGATCTATCGGGAGGGCATTTTGGGTTTGTGAAGACCATCCATCTGATCAGACGCCAGTTTTGGTGGCCGGATATATGGCGAGAGGTGAAGGACTATGTGGCCAACTGCGAGGTCTGCATTATTACCAAACCCAAAGGGGGTAAAGCGTGGGGATTGTTCCCATCCATGGCTTCTCCTACTTGTCCATGGGAGGAGATAGCCATGGACTTCATTGTGGATTTGCCGTGCAGTCGAGGATTTACAGTCGTATGGACTGTTATCGACCTGTTCTCGAAGCAGGCCCACTTTATTCCGTGCCGGGCCTTACTATCGGCTCGGGAGCTGGTTAAGTTATTCACTGGCAACATATATCGACTGCATGGGGTTTCCCATCATATTATTTCTGATCGCGGCCCGCAATTCACCGCCCAGTTCTGGTCGTTGTTCCTTCGAGAGATAGGGGCAACCCAGGGCCTTAGTTCAGGATACCATCCTTGTACCAACGGGGCGGCTGAACGGACTAACGCCATGTTAGAACGGTTTTTGCGGTCATATATAGATTACCAGCAGGCGGAGTGGGCACCCCTTCTAACTTACGCTGAAGTCGCCTATAACAACGCCATGCACAGTAGCACGGGGTTAGCCCCATTTAAAATTGTGTATGGGCGTGATTTTCCCGTGATCCTGGAATTGGGAGGCGTGGGGAAGGTGTCAGGTAGTACCCCTGATGAATGGAGTGGGTCAGTGGGGGCGACCTGGGAGGGAGTAAGGGTGGCATTAAAACAAGCTTTCTGTAGAGCCAAACAGTATGAGGATCAGTGGAGGATACAGGGTCCAGAGTTTAAGGTAGGGGACAGGGTGTACCTGTCCACCAAGTATCTTCGGGTTCAACAGAAATGTAAGAAGCTTGGACCGAAGTTTATAGGTCCCTTCCCCATAGTACGGGTGATTAACCCCGTGACTGTACGGTTGCAGTTGCCGAGGTATTTAGGTCGCACCCATCCCATGTTCCATGTGTCCCTTCTGAAGGTAGCAGGGGACATGAAGTGGCCCTGTCCCAAGCCAGTGAAGGGGGATGAGTACGAGGTGGCTGACATCCTAGACTCGAAGTGGAGCAGGAGGAAGTTATGGTACCTTGTACGTTGGAAAGGCTATCCGTTATCGGAGGCGTCCTGGGTTAAGGAGGGTGAGGTGACAGTGGATCGATTGTGGCGGCATTATCATCAATGGTTCCCGTCAAATCCGGGGGGGGGGGCAGGAGGCAGTGATTTTAATTTTTGTATTGTGATTTTATAATATTGACAAGGTTACATTTGGTTAACCATATGTATTGTATTTGCTGCAGGGGGACCCCTGGTGAGGAGACCAGCCTGTCGAGAATCGAATCCGCTCGACTATGTTCCTGATGGACAAAGGGGGAGTGAGGGGGAAACTCACGAGGTGCGGTGGCAGTAGTCACGGCGCGGAGGGTTTCACTGGGAGTTCCGCATCGGGAGTATGGACACTGGTTGATGACATCACCAGTGCCTGGCCTGGCCCGGATTGGGTGTGGTAGGAGTGGCTGGGCTATTTAGTTTGGTGTGTCCTGCGGTGGCCAGAGCTGGCATTATTTTAATTGTTGTCTCGAAAGTCTGCTTGATGAATTCGCTTTAATAAAGATTTGTATTGCTTCGACGTTGTCAGCATCTTTTTGAGTTGAAGCAGCAAGCTGGAGTTCAACACAACTAATTCTTGGTGAGCTGTTTTTCTGTTGCTGTCTGTTTGGGAAAAAAAAAATCCAGGAATGCTTGTAAAATCCAACTTGGGAGAAAAGAAATCTCTCTTATTATCCTAGTTTCTTTTTTTCTTTTTTTCTTATAAACTTACCACAAATTTTCTTCATAAATTGGATAAAAAGCTATAGAAATGTAGAGCTGCCCAGATCTCTGTTGCTTTCACTGTTGTGCGTGATATCCACTATTGCTTTCCATGAACTCTCTCTCTCTCTCTCTCTCTCTATATATATATATATGCATGCTTGACAAAATAAATAAATAAATAAGAAAATAAGCAAACAAACAGACAGACAAACAAACAAATAAATAAGAAAGATACAAAGATAAGACTTGGCTTCCGAAAATATACATGGGCCTGTTTCTATTTTAAGCCTTGAGACGAGCAGTAGTGGAGGAACATATGAAAGAAAGCAAAGACATGTAACACCAATTCAAATTGGTTGCAGGACCTGTGTGTGTGTGTGTGTGTGTTTAACCTCTGCAAGGGAAGGTTTTACATTTCATGGCTAGTCTAGTGAAGAGAAGGACCACGAGAAACATGATAGCAGTGTTCCAATATTTGAGGGGCTGCTACAGAGAGGAAGATATCAAACTATTTTACAAAGCACCTGAAGGCCAAACAAGAAATAATGGACGGAAACTGAACAAGGAAATAAGAAGAAATTTTCTTATAGTGAGAACAATCAACCAATGGATCAGCTTGTCTTCAGAAATTGTGGGAGCTTCATCATTGGAAACTTTCAAGAAGATCCCTTCCAACTCTATTAATCTATATTTATGCTATTTGTGAAAGTTATATACATGCAGCAGTTTATGCTACATATGTATGGATATGGAAAGGCGTTAGTGTGTTTAATTATCTTCATCTTAAAGAAGGCGATAAATTACTAAAATTATTTATGCTTGTGATGAAGGACAAAATCACCTCTTTGCTTATTCTTTCTTAATTTATTTTTTATGAACCTATTGTCATGTGTAATAACATTATTCTAAGAAAGAAAATCAGCTGCTGTTTATGGGCAGGGGTAATCACAAGCTGAAACCATGATGAGGTGTTTATTTTAAAATACAGTTAGCCAAGAGATGAAGTGGTTGGAGCATGGGTGTCAAACTCACATTGTCACATTGTCATCACGTGACATATTGTGACTCCTCCCCCTTTGTTAAACAGGGAGTGGGTGTGGCCAGCACAAGAGTTTGACATCCTGGGTTAGAGACAGCTGCTGTGAAAGTAGTGTGCAAGGACACCAAGCCACTCAGTAAATAGCTGTGAATTCAGAATGACTAGAAGAAGAAGCCTAGACTTTAAACCCTGGGGAAATAATTGCACAAGTCTCTGGTTTCTTTGCACTGCAGTGTGTTATCAACTGTTGTATTTGAGGCTTTATCCTTGTTTCTGATAAAAGTTCTAATCTTGGCAAGGTGCATCTGAGAGTCTTCTGCTTCCTGTGGGTGATAGCTAAATTTTTAAATTCCTTGAGACCTGTAAGTTATTGCCAACCCTGTGCAATCCATAATTAACCAAAGAAGAGCCATAAATTATAAATAGTGCTAAACAGGGCTTCTGAGATTATCATAATAGTTACTTTTTTAACAGAGAAACACATTTGTTTCTCTTGATTATGTTCTCTTACTAGGATTTTTATAATGGAAATCTATATCTAAGCAATCATTCCTTTAAATTAAGTGGACTATAATATAAATATTGGTTTAATACTCACACTTCTTTTCTTGCTTCCTGTTAGAGAGATTTCTCTTTGCTGTTTACTGTGGCATTGCAACCAGTTGTTCAAACTTTCTTCATTTTTAACTTCTCTTTCTTCTTTCTCATTTAGTCCATTGATTTTGCTTTTCCTACTTGCTGATTGATGTCCAAGAAAGGGACCAAATTCTCTATCTCCATTCTGCTAAAAGTCACATCTGCATTTTCATCATAAAATGTCACCAGTCTTTAATGTTCACTTGGATTTTGTCTGGCCATGTGTGGAGTTTTCACCCTCCCCTTCGTTTCTGTGGAAATGTCAACACTTTTCTCACCTTTCAGACTTACATTGAGCAATATAGCAGTAGGTAAACAGCATTGTTTACTATTACTGATCAGTTACATTTCCCAATTACTTCCTCCTTTCTAGAACATGCCTACATGTTCTACAGAAGTGAAGAAATAAACTTAATTTCAGTTGCAAAATGAAAAAAAGATTTGGCAACACAGTCTGATAACATTGTCACTAGTCAGAGCAAGCTCAAAATTCTAGCAGTCTCAAACTAATGACATAGTTCATTGCTTCCCAGGAAATGCTTGCTTGCAAGCAAGCCATGATTTTTCAAATTCCATGAAGAGTTGCAATGTCAACTCTTCATGGAAGAGTATTGTATGAAAATCAATAACTCAGCTAACTTCCCAGGGATATATGCCTCTCACAGATAAACCAATGGTCATTCAGGGACATATGATTTGAAGATAGCTGCACTCTCCCCCAGTCCTGCTACTGTATGACTACATGTAATATTGTAGATATTTTTGTGGCATCTGGTAAAAAATTCTTTGAAAGAAACACTTCTAGTGTCTTGCTAAAGCAACATATTTTATCTTGGCCTGCAGTATAAAAAAGAGAGAAAGAAAATGTATTTCAAAAAAAGGAGAGAATTATACTTCCACTATTTTTTATTCCAGGTTCTGTTTCAGTCCTACACCTTTTTAACATGTGATGTCATTATAAAGCAATTTATCCTCTGGGAAATCAGTCCTCAGTAGAAAATGAACTTCTCTCAGCTATTTTAAGGCTATGCTATCAGTATAGTGCTTCTGATTTAGCAATAAGCCTAATGAGATGGGACAATAATGGGTGACAAGAGTCTCTAAAATACAAATTCATCACTGTGTTGATTTTATTTTTTGGTACTGTTTAATCATAGGAGGTTGACAAAACTTAAATGATTAAAGTAGAGATAGGAGCCTTGAATTCCCTCATTGAAAGGTCCCTATATCTACTAAATTTGACAGAATCATGGACTTTTTACCTCATTTTAATACAATAGCTTCATTTCCATGATTTTGTGGAAAGTGGGAACAATACAGCCAGTTTGGACTACTGGCTAAAACACCAATGTAGATACAAGGAGACTGTGTATTTGAGTCCTGTTTTAGGCATGAAAGGTAACCTTGGGTGGGTCACTGTGTCTCAGCCCAACATATCTCACAGAGCTGTTGTAGGAAAAATAAGAGAAGGACGGAGTGTTAGGCATGTTCACCTCTTTGAATTATAAACTTGGAATTAAAAAAAAATATTAAAAATGTTTTGTAATTGGATGGAAAAGGTTCAGGACCTTGGACAATACCCTTGGCTTCAGAGATTCTTGAATGACGTTTATTAAGTTATGACAGATGATCCTGCAGGAATCCTAAGGAACTGTAAAGAAAGAGACACATAGGCACAATGCTACTCTGAAGGTATTTTTATAGGTAGCTTTTCATATTTTGAGCAGAATAATCCTTCTCAGAACCACAGAATTGAATTTGCATCTTTAAAGCCAGCACTTATGTTTTCTGCAGCTGTCATGCGACCTTCCAACCCTCAAAATGTTTTCATTCTGAATTCCATTTATTTCAGCTAATAACTTCCTAGAATTCTCAACTTGATATTCCATTAGATTTCCTAGCATTTTACTCTGAATCCATAACAAACTCAGGTCTTCTTTCATCTGAGCACTGAAAAGTCCTCAAAATGTTGGGACAGAAACGTGAGTAAGAAGCTGAAAGAAGGTCACCTTGACAAAATGTTATTTCCATATTGCCAGGCTGGGGAGACAGAACATTTTTATTAGTCTACTTTTTATAAAGAGTCACTCTTTTTGCATTTATATGAGTAAAGATAATATTTTTGGGTGTGTGTGTTTGCAAAGCTGTAATAAACCAAGAAATATTGAAGAACCATCACAAGAATTTCATCAGCTTTATAACACAATTGTACTATTGATTTACTCTGATAAAAAGTGAGCTTATATCTTTGACCAAAATGCACCAATATTTCTTTACCAAACCACATTGGTTATACTGCATTTGTATGATGATTTATGGTTAATGATGGTTTAATCAAGAACCCAACTGCCTATATTGAACCATAAACCATAAATGAATGGAATTCACACATTTTATTATTTTTACAATAATTTTATTAAAGTTTGCAAATACAAAGATAAAAGACTAATACAAACTAAAGAAAATATAAAAGGAAAAGTGTAAAGTGATTGAAAAAAGAAAAGAAAAATAAAACACATAAAATATTATTCTACATCTTCTCTAGTATTTCAATTAAAAAGCTCTCTTCTTTCCATTATCAAACAAATAAAAACCTATCATTCCATATCATTTTTTGTAATCCAGCATCTTTTTTGAATTCCAATTCTACACTGAAATCTGAGTCTCTGTTTTATCCAATGACATTTGTCTTAATTTTATTCTTTCATGCAGTAAAATCTGTTGTTGTTATATATCCTTTTCTATAGTAGTTTAACTACAAGATAAGCATACTGAAACAACATATGACTAAATTGTTTCTCAATACAATAAGGCTTTGCTGTGACCAGCAATAGAAGTAGGTAGTCTACATAATCAGTATTGGTTATATTTAGGACTTATATTTGGTGGTTCTGACATTTATTATTTAGATTTGGACTGTAATTCGATAGTTGATTGGTTGGATTTTAGTTTGTAGTTCAGTGTGATGTGCAGCCTCCGATATTATGATTTAGCATGCCATAGGAACCAGACTATTTTTTTACTTGAGATATGCTTTATGACAACCTTTTCAAATCTGGTACTTTTCAGATATGTTGTCTCTAATTCTCATTACATTACACAGCCCAGTTATCTTAGGATAATACAGCATGATGGTTTTCTGGCATAGGTACCAGAATATGCTGGGCGAAGAATAAATCGATGCACAAAAATGTATGAAAATGTCCATGTATGCATTTTGGAAATAGCACCAACAATTGGAATTAAAATAATAACCATAAGAATAAATGTGGAATAACAAAACAACAGGACAAAAAGATGCAGTGACTAAAATTTCTTGTTACACATATTACTAACATACAAGATGCATTAGAATAAGTTCCAACCACAGATATTTCATTTTCTTCTGTTTTGAACATTTTTCTACCAACGACTATTTGAAGCTACAGGGCAGTGATAGTGAACCTTCCTGGCACTAAGTGCAGAAAAGGGAGCACGTTGCACACACTTACATGCTAGTCCTGACCAAGACCAGGAATAGGAGTCGCCTAGGGGCACGCGCACACCAGAGAATGTACTTTCTTCAGGTTTCTTCTTCTATACTATTGTAATGCGCTCTATATGGGGCTACTGGAGAGTAGCACCCAGAAGTTGCAGCTGGTGCAGAGTGCGGCTGCAAGAGTGGTGACAAGAGCTCCCCGATTTGCTCGGGTGACGCCACTCT
>JANHFP010008137.1:45571-55640 GCA_032468135.1 Calamaria suluensis | reverse complement strand
AGCATTCACAACTTCTGGAGGCAAGTTGTTCCACTGATTAATTGTTCTGTCAGGAAATTTCTCCTTAGTTCTAAGTTCATTCCCAACTTATTAATATTCAAATAGCACTTCAGTTTCACTTTTCACACAGATAGAGTATCATACATCCCAGACAACACATTATACATTTTATCATTCCAGTAAAGGCAGATGTTCTGTCACTTAGATCTTTACAACATATGCTAGCTTCAGCTTTTATACTGAAATGTACTAACCTACAAAATAAAGCTTTTTAAACTACATTTTAAATTGAATATACTTGGATAACATAAATGCCTATAAAAACTAATGGTAGGGTTTTTGGATTTATTTTTTTTAGTTTTAAAAGATTTAAACAATCATTCTAGTATCTTGGATGTTTCAGAAGCTGAAAATGCTGGTCACAATGATGTTGTTGTAACTATAAATATTGCCACTGGTTCAAAGTCAATATCCTTGCTTTCACTAATTTTTTTTTACATTACTATATTTTTCCCAGTTTTTAATGCTGAATTTCCTCATATTTAGCTTAGAAAAAGTATTGAATCTGTTTTTATTGGACATTCCATTCCATAGCTCTCTAACCAATTTAATTGTTTCCAGAGATATTAACATTCTGCTGACTTTAGATCCTAATACTTTCCTAATTTTACCTTGTCAAAGCAGATCTCAGACTGCTCCTGATTCTTATGCCGTCGCTGTCGTGACAAGGAAGGCTCTTGAACTGATCCTTGGGGCCGAAAACAAGGAGTAGTACTTATAGGCAGACTGGGATCTTTAGCTTCTCCTGAGTTTCCACAGGAGGATTCATTCTACGAATATATATACACACACACTTTACAATACTTGAATTCATGCTGTCCAAAATCAAGTATGTACACTTAGTTCAAAAGTGTTAATAGAAAGCCAAAATTAATTTTATTTTAGTTAAAATTAAATTCACTTAAGTATTTGAAGAAAATCCTGCCATCATACTTTAAAATAAATCATTGGCAATATTATATTTGTCTTGCAGAGCACAAAATTAAAATACTTACCAAAATTTCTCTAGGATCAATCGGCACTAGCAGTTTCTCAGTACAGTCCAGACTCTGGAAAGAGAGTTTGCTGTATTTTCATGAATAACCACTATTATAACATTAAATAGAATGTGATATAAGCATTAGGAAACTGAAAGAGCAACATCTCCATTATTGAAGGGAGTAAAAGAATTATTAGATAGGCACTATACACAACAGCTGGACCCTGAAACTAATACTGTATCATTTACCTAAGGCTAAATTAGTAAGTAAAAAAATGACAAACTACCCTAGAAGATGAGAATGGTAAACTTTTTTGTACTATTGCAAGGAAAACTACTGTATGTGGATGTCCTATATGGTATGTTCTAGTGTAACTTACTTCTGATTAATTCCAGCAAATCTTCCAAGAACTGGAAGGGTGGTTTAAGGAAAAATAGGAGAGTATTATAAAAATTCCAAGACTAGCAAAACACCAATATGTCTGATATTCTATCTCCCTCAGACACCTTTGTGCTGAAGAAGAAATCTGCAAAGCTTTACCTGAAGAAGAAAAAGAGCTGTTCCCACAGAGCAAAACCAACTAATAGCTATGATAAACCTATTTCCAGAATCAGGTTTTGACACACGTTTAGCACTAGGAGTTACTGAAACAGCAAAAACCAGAATTTCAGAGTTCAATCACATTGTCAACAGATTTGCAGGCAGTCCTTGACTTACGACCACAATTGAGCCCAAAATTTTTGTTGCTAAGCAAGACAATTGTTCAGTGAGTTTTACCCCATTTTATGTTTCTTGCTAGTCTTTTTTTCAGTGCGATTGTAACTTTGAACATAAAAGAACAATTGTAAGTCAAGGACTGCCTGTACATCTGCTAATTCATTCATATTCACATTCCTGTATACATATATGAAACTGAAAAGAATTACTTTATTGCTCACACACAGAATCTCTGAAGTGGGTTGCAGAGCTTTCGTAGTGTCATCGCCATTATCAGTCTCCTTAGCATCTACATCTCCAGTTTTTGGGCAAGTCTTTGTCATTTTCAGTAAATTTTCTTCCTTTAATTCTGGGCTATTTTTTGCTTTTTCAGGCTCTGCTTCATTGGGAGTACATACAATTTCGGATTCTTTATGTTCTGCTAATTGTTTGGTTGCAGAGTTTCTCTTTTCCATTGGAACAATAAGTATATCAACTTGGCTCATTGTTGCCAAAGAGACATCTAAGCTATTCAAACAATTTTTGCTGTTTTTTTCAGGTTCAGATGCTAGTTTCTTTGAAGAATAAACTTCAAATGTTTTATTGTTGATTAAACATTTATCTTCATTCTGTAATATTAAGAAGTACAATTAAGTCACCAATTCTATTAAGATAGATTATTTAAATGTAAGCATAAAATTACAGTAATTTATTTTGATCTGATTTAATCCAGCTATGAGATTTTGCATGGCATGGACTGGGGAAAGACATGGCATGTTTTACTGGAATTGTATAATGCAGGAATGGCTTAGCCAACAACAAAAAAAAAGACCTCTTGGTCATATGGGAGGTACACAAATGATGGAAAAGATTAGGCATACAGAAGCCAGACTGTTAGTCTGTTTGATATTTCTTGCAATAGCCTTAGTTGGTGCAGAAGTGTCCTTTTTTATACGATGCTTTGAAGGCTCTGTAGGTCCAAGACACATGAAGATCCAATATCTTTGATCTATGTTGGTTCAAGTCTTTCAATCAAGTACCTGACCAGATATGGAAACGATGGGATGTGGTATTTTAATTTATTAATCTTATAAGATTATTACAGTATTACTATAACAATATATTGTGATGGAGCAGGTATGGGAACTTAAGGCGAGGAGGATATATTGGAATTACTTATTAATTCCAACTCTCTCCCTGTGTTACCAAGGGATCACTAAGGGGTCTGACACTGATTGCCATGAAGGAGCATCAGAAGATATGCCTATCTTTTTCTTTCATGTTACTTCCCCATTCCCATCTTCCACAACATAGCTATAGTTATTATATGACCACTATTATAAATATTGTACCACCTGTTATTGTTTATTTTTTGAAAATCAACTCTTTATAGAACTTAATATTTACATCAAGGAGTTTTCCATACTCCCATAAAGGAAATCATCATGTACCATTCTGGCTGCAAATAAGATATTGTAACATTTCACTGTTAAAAAACAACTGTTCTATCGTCTACTCATTTAGGGGTTCTCCAAGGGTTAGTTTCACTATTCTACAGTAGACCCATGCCTTATAGGGGTAAACAACTTTGTGAAGAACAAGAGACTAATTTCACTTTTGAATGGCATGTCAGGACCTGACCTCTGAACAGTGAATAGCACAGGAAAAGGAACAAGGTGGGAATTGAGCAAAATTTAAATTTATTTTAAACGGAAGCAGTTAATTCATTAATCTCCATGGTTTTCAGAATTCTCTTCGGTGACAAGTAAATCACAATTCACATGGCAATTTCTGTAGGTTTGGCGATGCCCAACACTTAAGGTCAACTGACACTGCACCTCCAATTGAACAGAATTTAAATGGGTATCATTATGAGGGGGGAAACAGATGGAAGTATTAAGAATTAATTCGTATTCTTTCTCCTTAATTTGAAACAAAATTTGTATTCCATTAAATTTGACCATGGGCTTTTTTTCTGCCCCACCTATTCTGGCTATCAAGCTAAAATAATAACTTGCCCCATTGGACTTCTTTGAAAATTCATTTGGAAGCTTCTGAGATGTTGTACTTTCTTTCTTTAATTCAGTTTTCTCTGAAGATCCCCGAGGTTTGGGTTCAGGTACTTTCTTATGATTTTTAGATGTTTTTCTTTAAGAAAAAAGCAAGAAGATATGTTATCAAATTTACAAAATGTAGACATTTTAAAATACTTTTTGCCCAAATGTAGTTTTCTCATATTTTTATGTATAGGTTTACTTTTTCTGAAGACCTACATGTACAACAATATGGATATTATTTTAGATACAAAACTGCTTCTCAGGTCATAAACATTTATGAAATATGGTTTAATTAGCCACCTTCAAGAAGGTGTTGGTTAGAAAGAAATAATGACAATATGGGCAAAAACTTTAGACAATTTAGGAATTTAGATGACTGGGAAAATAATGGGAAAGAAATCTTAAACCTACTAAAGTGGCCTTTTATAAAGAAGAATTTATATAAAATGTTTAAAAGATAACATATGATACCAGTTAGACCAGTGAAAAAGTTTAATAATTAAAATATAGATAGAATGCAGTGTCAAGACAGAAATGTCTTTGTTATGAAATATATTATGGAAAAGAGAAAGAATATTTAACACTTATGTTTTGACAGAAGCGAGAACTACATTTACCCAATTTTTGGGAATCTGAAGATTTACCACTTGATTATAGATTATAACTAGGAAAATTTTGGAGTTTGCAGAGATGAACAGATTAACAGTAGAATTAAAAGAAAAGGAGGATACAATATATTTTGGAACATGGGGAAAATTTTGTTAATGGTTAGTATTAGATAAAAGATTCTGAAGAATTGTGAGATGAAGATATGAACTCTTTAAGTTTTTTTTTTACTATTGTATTATTAAGGATTATAATCTAATATCATAATTAATTACTGCAACATATCATTTACACCCGGATATCAATCTGTTTCCCTATCCCTCTCCTATCCCTACCCTTCTACCCTTTCCCTCTCCTTTTACCCTATCCCCATACCCTCTCCTTAAACATTTAAAACCCAATAAAAATATTTTTTTTAAAAAAAAGAATGTGTTGGTTAGATCAACAGGGCATCTAAAATCAACATCTCAAGAATGGCCAAACATAAAAGTATTACTTCCTATGAAATCTATCATTGTACTCATTTTCCCTGTAGCCCTTGGATTTATTTCCTGTATGACTGTAGAGGTTTACCCTAATCTCCACCAAACCTGAGGGGCAGTCAATGAAAATTAACCTTTATATTTCACAGATAAACCTTCTTTCAATATTTGGTTGCTTGAAAACTTTTTATACAATCCTAAGATATGAAAATATTCTTCAAATCTGAAAATAATTTTAGTTAGATCTTTGCATAACAAATAATTGAGGCACAACACAACATGAAGTAAAAACCATGAAGTATTTGAAATAATTATGAGTCAACATGATAAAGAAACAAACTGGTGAAGATATTTATAGAGCCCCTGAAATAAACTCACTTACACTTTTCTTATGCCTTACACCAGGGGTGTCAAACCAGGGGTGTCAAACTCTATTTTATTGACGGCTGCATAAGGGTTGGGTTTGATCTTGGGGGGCAAAGATGGGCATGGCCAGGGTGGGTGTGGCCAGCTCAATGTCACACGTCGGGGATACCTGTGGCAGCCTAAGCACTCTGCCAGTGAAAACAGGCTCCTGAGCTCCATTTTTGGCTGTACCGGCTTCCTGAAATCCTCTGCCAGCAAAAATGGAGGTTGGGAGGTCTGCCTGAGGCCCTCGCAAGCTTATGGGCTGGTTCTTCTTTTCTAGGGTGGCCCCACAGGCCAGATCTAAGCACCCCATGGGATGGATCTGGCCCGTGGGCCTTGAGTGTGATACCCCTGCCTTACACTATCACTCACTACAACACTGCCTTTTGTTAGAGCTAGCTCTAGTGACCTAGTTTACCTTTGAATTAAACTGAATTCTAAGAAAATAACAATCAACCTGTAGACCCTGCTAATTCCATATAAATAAATAAACACTGAAGGATTAAAAAGAGTTCTAAATAAGATAGGAGATGGCTTCTTCCCCAGTTACTACGTTCAATTGCTATCAGAGGATATTTCAAACTGATGGGGATACACAACTGATTCTCTGGTCACAAGCAAGACAGCAGCAAGGAAGGGAGCTTTTGGTTTCTCTGTATTTCTAATTCTTCAGAAGGGTCCCAGCATCAGGACCTATAATATTGAACTGCTGCGTACAGATGTGATCCAGTCTTCCGACAAGTCACTCTGAAACTCACTTTGGACTTGCATAAGCTTTTGCTATTCTCCAGCTAACCTGGAATAGCTATCTGACTTGCCAAAAGTTCCATATGAGCAGGAATCAGGTTTGGTGACTACCAGCTAACAGAAGCAGCTATGGTTTGGCCTATAATACAAAATTAAGGTTTGCTAAGTGTTTCTTTATTCTATCTCTGTCTCTCTGTGTGCATAGTAAAAATGGGCTGGGTTTCCAAGTCAACCTTGTCTCAAGAATCCATTATCAAAGCCTGTATATGAACCCCAGGATGGTGCAATACCTATGATAACACTAAATACTTTGCTTCAAATTATTTTTCATTTAAACATCTCTTACGCCTTTGTAGCTTCCAAAAACAGAGAGATTTGCTGCTTGATATATGGTTGCCTCAGTATGCTCCTGACGCTGGGTCTCTCCTCTGGCTTTTTACTAAGCATTGTTCTTATCAGTTCTTTCAAATGAATGCTATAATCTTTTGGCATTGGTGGCAGCTGTTAAAAGAAGAACACAGATGAGAAAAAGAACACTTTTCATGAGCTTAAGGCATTTCTTCCTAACATCTTCTTCCCCTTTTCCTATACATGTTAATCAAAGCTCTGGCAACACCTTTCTGAAAGAGGCTGAAAAACAGATGTGACTATCAGATTAGTTATATGCTCAAAGCCTAAGCAAGATGTAAAATTAGTAGTAGTTTGAAACAAATCGGTTTTGAAATAAATTGCTATGTATGATGTTATGTATTTGTCATCATCCATGACAAATGTGTTTTAGGCCAACACAAAGAAAGCAACATTTTTCAAACTTACTCAATATTTACTACCAACTGGTTATTTGGGGAGATCCTTGAAATTCTTCATTGAAAAGGATAGCATTTCCTGTATTTAACAGGACACACTTCAATATGACTTGCAAGTGTCTTTATTCTCTATGTAGTTTTCTCAAGCACATAATAATAAGTTGGAAATTCTCTATCTGAAGGAAGCCTAGTAAATATTAGGTTGAAAAATATACCTTTCCTTCAATAATTCGATAAACCAAGGAATTCATGTCTTTAGCATTAAAAGCATGCTTCAAGGTGGCCATTTCATATGCACAGCAACCCAAGGCCCAAACATCAGACTGTTAAAGCAAACAAAGCACAATAATGTATATATTTTTGAAAAGCCATTCAAATAAAATCAAATGAAGTATACATTGCCTACACAATCTATTTCACAGGTGCTCCATAAATCAAACAATCTCTCCTTTTGTGGAGAATTGGAGATAACAATTTTGAAATTTCTGATCTGTTCCAATTCCAATATATAAAATTGTCTATTTTTATTCCATCTAGATCAGGGGTCTCAGGCCACAGACCACTACCAGGCTGTGGTCCATTCGCAACTGGGCCGCACGTGTGGCGGGCCAATGGGCATACACGCACAACCTGACTCACATGACGGCAGGCCAGCATGCATACATATGCAGTTAAGCTGCATGTACATGTGCATGGAAGTCAGCCTGCTACTTGAATGGCCTGGTTCCCCTTTCCCCCCTTCAGTTGGGCTGCCAAGCCTCAAAGATTGGGGACTGCTGCTCTAGATAACTACTTGTAGATGGAATATTGCTTAATATAATTCACTAGAATTATTCACTAGAATTATGAAAATAATGTAAACTTTTTTCATAGAATCATAAGATACGTTTGAAATAAATTGTAGGGAGTAGAACAGGAAAGGTATCAGGAAGATTCATTAGAAATTAACAAATAGGACATGTTTCAAATTGTTGCCTTCTAGACCTTCCACCAATCCTTCTTCCTATGCAGCAATTTTTTCTTTTCTCTTCAAAAGACAATCAACATTCTAGGTTCAATATGCATATTAAATTTCCTTAGCAGTTTCTGTCTTTAGGAATGTCTTTGCTCATTCTTTGTAAAGTTTTTCTTGTTCTGCTTTAAGTTTGTAGTTTCACTATAAACAGGTATACTACCGGTAGCTACAAAAATCCAAAGAACCACAAAGATAGCAAAGAAATACAAATATTTGTTTTTTTGCTGCAATGGATTGATTGGTTTTCTGATGGCTGGCACCACAGACAGGGTGTGTTTAACTGGCAATGCCTCATCTCAAGAATAAAGTAGACTGGTAACGTGAAGATAGATACCTAAGAGATTAAGTTCATTTATACGATATACTTTACCTTGTAATTGTAAGGCTTGTTAGAGAACAACTCAGGGCTCATATAGTAAGGAGTGCCAATTAGAGTACTAGCCATATCATGCTGATTATCCAGCACTCTGGCAATTCCCAGATCTCCCACTTTGATAATATTAGAACGCGTCAGGAAAACATTTTGAGTTTTAAGATCTCTATGCAGAATGTGCTTCTCATGCAAATACTGAAAAATAAAATATTGGAATTCACAAATTACATATCAAGTTTATTTTCCTGACTGTATGACAATAAACCAATTATTTAATAAACTATGAGCTCCTTGCAGAGGGATGGGGATACATTAAATAAATCTGTCAAGCTAGGTAGCCATTATTACCAATCAGTTTTGTTGACTGTAGATATTAATAAGATGATCAAACGTACATCAAGAATATATTCATTAATTTCTCTATGTGTAGTTATTATTACCAATTACAGCTTTCCAAAGATACAAATAAGATGATCAAAAGTACATCAAGAAGACTATATTATTCTCGATGCTCCTTACAAATATCCATGGAAATTAGCAATAGGCTTCCTAGAACAGATTAGGAAATGGTAAAATGACTAAAATCAATTCAGTGCTAAAATTCAGTGATACCAGAACTGTGTAGTAAAGAGAAGTCAGGTACCTGCAGTGCCATAGCAATCTGAACAAGCCACTCCACCACTTGAGACTCAGGAAGAAGTTGTCCTTTCTGCTCTTTCAGTTTATGATACAAGTCCCCTCCTTCACAGAAGCCCATGACAATGTACAGCAAGCCATCATCTCCTTCCCAGGACTCCCTGTAGGTGACTATGTTTGGATGCTTCAGTTGTGACAATAGTTGGGCTTCCTGCTCTGCTGCTTTTCTCTCACGGCTTGAGGCATGTTTAAGGTTCAGCCTTTTGATAACATACTACCGAAACAAAAAGAAGGTTTTACCTCTTTTTTAAAAAAGAATATTATTGTAAATGAAAGAAATCTAAAGATCAACTATGTGTGGCTGTTTTGTACAAACTCAGCTAACACTATTAATATTACCACATAAGAAAGGAGATGAGTTTTTTAAAATAAAAACCCTCCCACCTGCAAAAGCAACATGTAAGAAGGAGGAAGAGAAGGATGCAAGAAATAAATACATTTGGAACTTTATATAAAAAGTAATTGCCAAGTAGCCTGATAATATAGGTTATATGTCAACCTCTGTCAGAACTCTAGCTGTAGCATTATTCACAAGGAAAAAAATTATATTTTTTCAAGGAAAGCAAATAATTTTTGCAAGTATAAAATACAACACCTTAAAATAAATGTGACTGTAGGACTATACACTGTTAAATCTCCATTCAATAAAAGGACTGTGTTAATACTGTATTTTAACCAAAGATATTTCTCACCCCAAACAGACATATTATCTCTATGGACCAATAATAGTTCCAAGAACATCTCCAAACTGCCAATCTGATTCTTCAAAAGTACAAACTATATCCCAAAGCCCAGAATGATATGTCTGCCGACATCCAGAACCTTCATTTAATTCAGATTACACTTAATTTATTAATTTCAATGACATTTGTTTAAAATTTTTCATGTACAAAAGTTAGACAATCTTTAAATGCAGTTTGAAATATTGTTCAATATTTTTTTCCTGATTACTGCATGCCTCAGCACATGGCTTGCTTCTCAAATTTCATGCTGGAAATGTAAAATTGATAAGGGCACACTGAATGCATATAATAAAGAGTTATTATTCTACTTTAATATATTTCTTATTTAATTTAATTTAATTTAATTTATTGAATTTATATACCGCCCCTCTCCTCGCGGACTCGGGGCGGTGTACAGCCA
>JANHFP010008137.1:7718-19860 GCA_032468135.1 Calamaria suluensis | reverse complement strand
GTGAGGGTTCCAGACAGATGAACAATATTCCAGTATGGGTCTGGCAAAGATTTTATATGCCCTAGTCTGGAGTACAGCATTACCAGAGAGAAAAAGACTTATACAATCTTTATTTATGAAAAATACATATTAAATTTAATACTGATGGTTCTGGGATAATAGTGTGGAGCCTGATTTCTGCACAATATTAGTTTTTGACCATGGTTAGCAGACAATGCAGTGTTGCCTTAGTATGGAGATCTAGCTTTCAAAAAAAGAAGGTATTTCCCCTCAATAAACATTTCTTTTATAGCATATATAAAACCTTGGGTTGAACAGCTGAAGATCTCAAGTGAACAAATTTCATCAAAAGATCTGTCACATCATATGATGTGGGTAGCAACATCAGCGCATGGGCATAACATCTGGATTTAGGAGCTGATAGCTACTGCCATATAACAACTTAACTTGCCATCCAAATATTTAAGGAGATAAACTACCAAACAAAATATTGATTATTGGCAGTAGGGAACTACATTATCTAACTAACCAGGAAAGTTAAAAAAAGAATTATTTTCAATTGGCCAATAAACTATAATTGACAAGAAAAGATTGTAGCAATGTAATGTGCTGGTATAGAGAACACACTTAGCTGAAGGAAATATGGAGTAGAGTAACTTCTGGAATAGCCAAATTCAGTTATGGAGCAAAAGCCCTTTGTTGAGAGGTCCTTCAAATATTTTTTTAAAATAATTCTAGGCAAAGGAAGCCTTGACAAAAATAGTGGAAGACTTAAAAGAAGAAGAAGATCACTTCAATATCATCCTGTTTGGATATTCAGTTTCAAAATGGAAAGATAACTTAATTCAAGCTACTCCAGAGAATGTGAACCAAGCAAAGGAATTTATTCAACAAATAGATGCTTGGGGAGGTAAGTAGAAAAAAAGAAGAAAAGTTCAAATTATATTACTATATTAGAGTAAGGTTAAAATAAAATGACTATATTAAAAGATTTGAATCTCCATTTACATATTCTAAAAAAAATGAAACCCTGCTTTCATATTGTAGGAACAAATTTTAATGATGGTTTACTGACTGGCATTGAAATGCTGAATAAAGCTCATGAATTGAAATCTGTACCTGAAAGAAGTCCCTCTTTAGTTATCACATTAACTGATGGGGCAGCCAATGTAGGTAAGTAGCTGAATGACTGATGAACATGAGAATAAGATTATTATTCAGTCTCCTTGTTTTCACATAGTCTTCTCCATATGACAACCTCTGGTGATCATGTGTCATCTTTAAACCTTTGTGCTGTTACAGAAGATTAGAAAGAAGATGTTTTGTGTTCTTGCATGTCACCTGAGTATCCAAACCTTTTTCTCAGCTTTGTGAGATGTGGGAGGCACTTACTGGCCAGTTAGAATCATGGACTTCCAAAAAGTTTCTTTCAGCAGAAATAGATCTAGCTCTACCTCCAGTATCTATGAAGAACTTGTCTCTGTGCTATTTGGAAGTTCCATTCCTAACTCAAAAGACTGAAAATTAATATTCATTGTGAGAGGCATTACAGGAGTCCTGGGAGAAACTTCCAGAAATGCTCCTAAATGACTGCTAAACGTCTGAAGCTGCTGTTGATTGATTGTTTATCACCAGTTTCAGAGTATTTTGAAATGGGGTGGGGAGGGGGACTAGACTACAATATGTCTAATAAAAAACAACAGTTTTTCCTATGAAAAAGCAGTAAGGAAGGAAAAAGGAATAAGATTACAACATCACTCAGTCTCTTCCAACCCATTAGGAGAAGAGTTTGAAGCTGAAAGTTACGAAGTTGTAAAGGTAAAGGTTCCCCTCGCACCTATCTGCTAGTCGTTCCCGACCCTTGGGGTTGGCGTTCATCTCCGTTTCAAAGCTGAAGAGCCAGAACTGTCTGAAGACATCTCCATGGTCATGTGGCTGGCATTACTAAATGCCAAAGGTGGAATGCTGTTACCTTCCCACCAAAGGTGGTCCCAATTTTTCTACTTGCATTTTTACCTGCTTTCGAACTGCTAGGTTGGCAGAAACTGGGACAAGCTGGGAGCTCATCCCGTTATGCTGTACTAGGGATTCAAACCGTCGAACTGCCAACCTTTCTATTGACAAGATCAGCATCTTAACCGCTGAATCACCTCGTCCTCTTCTTGGAAACTAATACAAGGAAGATGTATTAACAACTAGGAAGTTGTAGAGCCTTGTATTAATTACAGGATTGCTCAGCCCACAAACGTGTTTCAGATCATGGTACTATTTAATTGTGCTTTGTGATCCTTTCTTTTAGGTGTAACAGATTACAGGCAGATTCAAGAAAACGCTAAGATTGCAACTAAAGGAAAATATCCTATATACAATCTTGGGTTTGGTTATTATTCCTACTTTGTATTTTTAGAGACAATAGCAACAGAAAACAATGGTGTGGCTCATCACATTTTTTAAGACTCAGATGCAGCCTTACAACTACAGGTAGAAAAATAAGCATATAAAAGGTTGATATTTGTGTTTATGATGAAATATTTCTGTGTCAGAGATATAGGAATCCATTGTAAGTAATAAGTAAAATAGTCCTAACTTTTGTATTGCACGTGTTTAATGTTATTGCTACATCTAAACTCAATTAATCCTGCACTTCATCAAGTCCCCTTTCTCCATATCTATAGAAAATTGTAGATATCAAAGAAGGACAAGATTTTTAAAGAATCAAAACTTTCAATGAGAGTTCTGCTTTCCAGAGTACTTTTCCAGGGTGGTCCAGATTCAGATAACAGAAAATTATCATGCCAAAATAGCAACCTCTCATTTGCAATATTCTTATTTCAAGAATAAATATCCTTTTAGTGTTACAGTTTTTAGTAACCCTAATATCTATTTTGTTCCCAGGGTTTTTATGACGAAGTAGCCAATCCTTTGCTTACTGAAGTGGAATTAGGCTATAAGGAAAATGCCATCTCAGATTTGACTAAAAATAGTTTTAAACATTATTATGATGGCTCCGAAATAGTTGTGGCAGGACGAATTACAGACAATGACCTGAACAGTATTACAGCAGAAGTAAAAGCTCAAGGGGTAAATATCTTTCAAGTCCAACATTCCTCAAGATACAACCACAAGATCCCAGTTTCTATAACACACACACACAAAACATTCACAGTTCCATAACAATAATTTTCTGAACACTGCTAAGAGAGTAGATACTCCAGGGAAAATCATTAGGTAGTTTACCTGCCTCTATCATTGTTCCTGAAATCAAAACTACAGTAATCTTGAAAATCTTTATTTTGGAGATGGTCTCTATTTATATTGGTTTAGAGACAGGACAGCACCCTGATTACTAGTATACTGTATTGGCTAATTATTTCACATGGCCCTTAGCCAAACTAAATTTAAAATGCCAAGTGGTATCTAACCCATCCATCCACATTTAAACATCAGCTTCACCTGTCATAAGACTGACACAAAGCATTTTTGTGCAGTGAGACATCAATATTATCACTAGTTTACATGGCTAAAAGCTATGTGGCCATGTTGAGCCTGGATGACAAATAAAGCATCATCCACTCAACATAAGATATTGGAAGGGGACTGATGGCACCTTTCCTGTCTAACCAATGTTATTCAAAGACACAGGTTTTCTTGAGTTGCAGCACACTTCATCAGTTGCCTAATTGAGTGACTATAAAATTTAATTTGAGATTTGTCAGGGGAGAGGGAAAGAGGTATTTATTTGTTTCTAATTAAAAATAGTTCTGTAGTGACTACATAACAAGCCAGCTTGTACCAAACTCTGGACAGCTCAAAGCAAGAGATAAAACCACATTTATGTAGAGTAAAAATATTAAAACCAAAATATAAGTTACTTGCAAGACATATTTTCAGTTAATAATTGTATTGTGTTAGAAACCAATGGGTTTCATTAAGACCTTTAAAGACCGCCTGAAATATTTTGTTATAAGTGAGTTCAGCTGTCTGTTGCTCAATGTACATAAATACAGAAAGAAACACCTGTATAAAAGTGTGCTGCTGAAAAATTAAAGTGCAATTCAGGGATGGGATCCACTTACCTTTACTATCAATTTGCAAGCTTCTGTGCATGCATAGATTACCTATGATGATGTCAGGGGGTGGGTGGGTGGACCCTCCCACTGGTTTTACTGCCGGTACTATAGAACCGGACTAAACCAGAAGCAACCCACCACTACTAGAATTATAAATCCAATCCTTTTGTTTTTTCTAGGCACTAAATGAGTTGACTTATACTGAACAAGCTGATGTTGAGGAAACAACCAAAGCTCTTGAAGAGCAACAATACATATTTGGAGAATATATTGAGAGACTCTGGGCTTATCTCACCATTCAACAACTTCTAGAAACAAGGTAAGGTAGGACTTTTTCAACTTTGTGATTACTCCAAAGACATCCATGAGGATCGGTACATCAATCACTTTAAACCTCTTTCTTGAGAAAGATTATACTTTAGGGGAAATTAGTTTCCTTAGTTTCATTTAATAATGCCTGGAATAGATCTATTCATCATTTTTGGCCTGTAGTTGATTTGATCGTTTGGCCCAAGTTAAATTGCTTGAGATAATGCAAGATAATTATTACAGGTCTTCTAACGTCACATTAGAGTTTGATAAGTAAGTCCCAGTTATCTCCTTTCAGGAGACAGGTCTTTTGTTTCCAAAGTATTCATGAGGCTCATATCCTATTGAGTTTATTATTTAGAACAATTTACAATATGTTTTTGCGTTACAGGGTGGAAGAATACTGAATAATTAATATTATCATGGCTAAAACAGTTTCTAAATGCTTCTCTAATGTCCTTGCTTTTAGTGCTCTTGCATAGGGAGAAGAAAAGGAAAATATTATTGCTAAAGCCCTGGAGCTGTCTCTGAAATATAAGTTTGTGACTCCATTAACATCCATGATTGTCACCAAACCAGAAGACAATGAAGAAAAGGAAGCAGTTGCTGACAAACCCACAGAAGGTACAGATATTGTCATTAGGACATTAGTCTATCCGGCTTTTAGTGGTTTGGGGGTAATATTCAAAATATTCACAGTGGAACTAGTTGAGAATATCCTGGAGCAACAGGTACCATGCTTTTCCTTTAGATCGGGATAGGAAAGCATGAATTCTGTGCTGTGTGTTTTTCAGCAGCATCTTCAAACAGAGCAAGGGAGAGCAGATTGATGTCAGCAGCATCATGGCATGGCAACAAAAGCTCCACCTCTTTTCTACATGCATTTTGACATTACATGTAGTCCCCAATGGAGAAGAACTTGAGAAGGACAATATCACAACATGGCTTTTGACAACTTTTGTTCTTATTTTTTCCATTGTAACTTAAATATTTTCAAAATTTTGGTTAATTTAAAAATTAACCATAAAACCCCCCAGTAGAAATTAGATTTTTTTTTTTAGCAATCTCTTGCTACAGCGATGTTTCTCAATCATGGAACTCCCTTAAAACAAGGCCGTCCATCTGTGGACTTCATTGATGACTGGAGAATTCTGGGAGTTGAAGTCCACAAGTTTAAAAGTGGCCAAGATTGAACACCCCAGTTCTAGAACCACAATGGGTTCAACTAAACTTAGCTGTTCACCTCACCACAGTTGTCCTTTCATTTGATCCCTTCCTTTTCAAAAGCCTCATAATTTTTGTCCTGTTGTAGCATGAAGCCCACCTTGAAATTAAAGAATCACAAACTGAAATGTATCATTCCTTTCAGATGAAATTTATGTCTCGAAGAATTAGAGGAAATAAAGTCTTGACGCTGCTCCTTTGCTAAATAACTGCATTAAATGAATTGATGGAGGAAGGGGAAGGGAGTGATTTTGTATAAACCATGTTTTCTAATATGAACAATTAGAGAGGATTTTGAGTCAAAAATCTTTTGAAAGAAAGTAGCTTTTTTTAAAAGAAATAAAAATAGCTGTCTAGAGACATGTAATTGACATTGTGTCCAGTGCACCCTCCAGTCTATCATTATTGAGATAGGTTAACTATAATTGTTTGCAGTTAAAATAGTTCAGCAAAAAAAAATAACGTTTCTCTTTCTCTCCCTCCCTCCCTCCGTCTTTTACCATCTTTGGAAACAGCTGAAGGTAAACTGAGTTGTAATTCTTTGCCCTTGTTCTATATGAATATGAGATTATTATATACTTTTAATGATGAGTTCCAGATCTAATTGAAAAGAAGCAAATAAAGCAATAATAGCTCAGTATCACATCTTCCCATCCTTTTGGTCAGCTCTCTGTCTCTGTCTCTTTCTCTCTGTGTCTGTCTCTGTGTCTGTCTCTATATCTGTCTCTATATCTGTCTCTGTCTCTGTCTCTGTATCTCTCTCTCTTTCTCTCTCTCTCTCTCTCTCTCTCTTTCTCCCCCCCCCCCTTGGAAACAGTTGAAGATAAATTCAGTTCTTATTCTTTCCCTCATATTTCATATCTTGCCATTCCATCAGTCAGGTTTAATGGAGTGTTATTTTAGTTATTTTAGTTCTTTTGCTATCTGTTTAAGATGAAATGTGTATATTTCAAATGTGTATTATTTTTATAATTTAAATATATACGGTGCTTTTTAAGAAAGGTGTAGGCCATGTTTTCCATATGTTAGCTCAGAGGAAAGTCCTAGCCTAATTTTCTGAAATTTATTGAATAGCTTTGTTTATAATAAGCAATTTCTCATTTAAATCTTGCCCACCATGGTTGTGCAGATGGGAATTGGCTCATATTCAGGAAGGTCATATTCACATTTAATAAAAACAACAACCAAGTATTGAAAGGAATTGTATTACAGAATGCTGGGAGCAGATTTGGATTGTTTGCTCCAACAGATCCATGGTAAAAGTAAAAATCAGTCACAGGTGATCTGGCATTCTGACTTCAGAATGAAATTGTTTTTGTTCAGCTTTTTATAGTTATTTCTTTTCTTTTCCCCCCCAAGTTTTTTATTTTATTTTATGTATACATATCAATGTGCAAACAGTGTGGCACCTAGGCATCATACATTTTGGTGCAAATAAGGATAATAGCATTATTTTTTTGTGTTACATTCATCAAACTTATGTAATTCTAATGTTAATATACATATTTGTATTAAATTATAGTCTTTCATTATTCAATTACTCAATGTTTCAGCATATTATTCTAATGCCAATTACAATATCATTTATGCATACATGATAATTCCATTATTTAATTTCTAATCCCTCTAATTATTGCTTTTATATCATTATATAAAAATGTGTATATTAATAATTACCTCTCTCTCTTATTTCCCCCTGATGGAGCATCCTTGCATTCCCACTTATTTGGGAATTTATATTTATATTCCCAAATTTATATTCCCAAATAGTCCCTGCCCCAAATGTAAACTCAGCCTTCAAAGCTATTATTGAAATGGAGCAGAATGTTAACTGATATTCTTACAATCATAACATGTGGAAACAATTGTTTTGTTTCGTTTTTCTTTTCTTTTATGCAGCAAAGAAGCAGGAGGTCAGCTATCAACCTCCATCCATAACCCCTGACTATTATTCTAGTGGTAAGGTTTTTTTTTCGAGTTGATAAATATCTAACACAGAGAGACACACACATGTACAAAGAGTGATTTATATCAATAATAGGGGGAAAAAGTAAGGAAAAAAAATCTAAATATTTCTTAGGTCCTGGAGAGTGAATCCATGAAGTAAAGGCAACAAAAGGGTTTCAGGCCTCCCTGTTTCATTCAGAACAGCGAATTGTTGGATGTGGACTGGGTCATCTCATGCCATACCTTAAAATGGGAGGCACTTCAAGGAATGGATTGTGTCTAGTGCAACAATTGCTGCCTGTGAAAGATACAGGGCCCTTTTTTTTCCTCAGCTCCCTCAATCAACAACTAGAGATGATTACATAATAAGAAAATGAAATCAATGACCTCCTCTTCTCCATTTCCAATGTTGGAATAAGGCTAAGGCCCATGTCACAAAAAGGTTACCTTGAATGTTATTTCTACTGTAAGGGCACTACAGAAATATACTAAATAAAACCTCTGTATCTTCCTATACTTTTTTATTCTTACATTCTTCTATTTAATTTTAAATGGTAAAAAAATAATAATCACAGAAATAAAATGACCCACTGATGAAAGCATGGTTTTGGTGTAATTTCTTCTTTGCAGTTGATGGAGATCCACACTTTATCATAGCGGTACCCCAGAAAGAAGACGCCCTTTGTTTTAATATTAACGAGGAGCCAGGGGTGGTGTTAAATTTAATAAGAGATCCAGTTACAGGTGAGCCTTTCTTTTCTGAAACTGAATGTAAGTAAGAAAGATATTGCACTCCTAAATCAGTTCATTGTCTATCTAATTCCATTTGATTTCTGTTTCCTTTGCATAAAGAATACGCAGATTACATGCAAATTCTTTACCTGCCACTGTCTTTCATATTCGACTAATACTAAGGAAGCTTCTACTTTTTTCTTCACAAGACCTGTTTAACTGTTATGAATCCAGAAGGCTTGACACACAGGAGGTTTATATACTGGTTTTGCCGCATAGTTAGATTACCTGTTTACAGTCCCATATTCTAAAGTCTGCTATAGCAGCAGAGGTATAGACTTTCACTACAGTACCCCAATACAATATAACTCACCCCTTTTTTTCAATCCACAAGGAGCAGGGTTCATACTTTGGCTAGGGTTATTATTGGGAAATAGTTTGCGGGTCCACGTGCCCAAGCCAATAATTCAATTTGCCCCACCTTCCCTAGAAAGGCTCTGGAGTCTGGGGAGAGTGAAAAAGGGGTCTCCCCACATCCCCAGGCCCTCCAGAGGCTGGAAACAGCCTCTTTTCTGACTTCTGGTGGGACCAGAATGTCCAAAAATCAGCTGGGCAACGGCCACATGTGCATCAGAGTTGAATTTAGGGGAACGCTCAAGTGCCCACCAATATGGCTCCGTGTGCCACCTGTGCCACCCGTGCCATAGGTTCGCCATCACAGCCTTTAACATCACTTCTGGACTTTAGGTTTTACCGTCCATGGACAGCTTATTGGCGATAAAAAGAGCATCAACAATGTAAGACCACAGAACACGTATTTTGGAAAACTTGGGATTGTAACTATGAATCGGAATGTAAGGCTTGAAATAACAACTCAAAATATCATCCTTCAGAATGGTATGAAAAGGAGAGTATTCAGTTGGTCTCATGAAGTTGGCTTACAACAACCCGGGTGAGCTTTTTATATTCCTAATATTTCCCAATTTTCCTGATTAGAATCTCTGCATTATGCCTACTAACAATCACTTTTTCCTGCTTGGTGTCTCTTTTCCCACTTAGTTTGACACTAATAATCAGACGAAAACAGAGCCTAGAGGTTTCAATGGATAATGGAGCAAAGTTTATTGTTGTTCTACACCAAGTGTGGAAACATCCACTACGCCAAGATTTCCTGGGATTTTACATGATAGATAGCCACAGATTGTCTGAACAAACCCATGGATTACTAGGTAAATATTTCTTTTGTTTTCTTTTTTCACTGCTTTTCTTTCATAAGGCATATAGTCTTATGAAATGGCATGAAATGGCACTCCTGACTGACGTGGCATGAGATTAAATAGTCAGCAACACTTGCTTTTTGCATTTGTTTGTTGCCACCAATGCAGTGTTTATTTCTGGATTGTGCCTTCTGCTATCATTGATTGGGTATAAAAGTTGTTGAGGTCTTGTTAGGTTTTTTTTGGGGGGGGAGCGGCTTAGTTATAAGTTATTTCCAGTTTAGTTTACACCAAGCACATTCCATTTGGTTCCTATATTCAGGTTAGGGCACACCACTTGAGGTTTCCCTCCCACATATGTGCTAGTCATTTCCGGCTCTAGGGGGCAGTGCTCATCTCCGTTTCAAAACCGAAGAGCCAGCGCTGTCCGAAGACATCATGTGGCCGGCATGACTAAACGCCAAAGGCAACAAATATATCCTGATGTTTATTTATTAATGAACAGCAAACACCAAAAACAGTTAACTGACAGAATGGAATAAAAGACAAGCAGAAGCAGAGAGAGAGAGAGAGAGACAAACATTAGAGAAAAATAAAAAAGAATCATTGTATATAGGAGTTGGACAGCAAAAAGTAGAATGAATAAAATGATAATTTATTAACTGAAGACTATTTCTAAATTTTAAAAAACTCTAGAACTATGTCCTATGTAAACACTCATACACAAAGCTCAAACAATTTCCAAAGCAGTATTTTGGATCATCCAAACAGGCTTATTTTAAATTTGAATAAATTGTCCCATTGCCAATCCAAATGGTATTGTCACCCATATAAGGCAAATTCACTGAAAGCAGGAGGGTAATGTACTGTATTCAACTTTTCTGTATAAGTAAAAAATAAAATTAGGACCTCAATAGGGTAGCTATTACATCCAACTTATAGCCAAAATTTGCATTGTCAAATGAAAGATGTAGCTCTTCTTATGATTTGCTCTTGAGTGACTGACAACTATTTAATCAAGTTCCTGTTTTGCTTTCAATTGACTGGCAACTGTATAATAATTACTGTTGCTGCTGTCATGTTTATTTTAAGGGCAATTTTTCCACCCAATTGACTTTGATATACTTGAGGTCCACCCTGGATCGGATCCAGAAAAACCAGATGCCACCATGATTGTTAAAAATAACCAGTTGACAGTGACCAGGTAAAGAGAGCCTGAAATTTTAGCTGACTTTGACATGCTTGCATGGACTGGATGCTCTGAGCTCATTGCTTTCTGTATTATATTGTAGGGGATGGCAGAAGGATTACGTAGCTGATATCCAGCAGGGCGCCAATATCCCTTGCTGGTTGATTCACAACAATGGAGACGGCCTTATCGATGGCAATCACACAGACTACATTGTTCCCAGCATATTTTGAAATAAATAAAAAACTTATGAAAAAGTTCATGTTATGATAACTGCTTGTGATATCATCTGAAGAAATATTTTAATATTTTAAAACAGGATAAGGGGTTGGAGAGAAACAGTCCAGTTGCCAAGGCACTATCTCCACATGCTTCCTTCCCAGCTGCTGCTAGAGTAGGAGGCCAATGAACCAGAGAGCTTCTTCCCCGTCTTCCCAGGAGCATGGGACTTCTTGCAACCAGGGCCTGAACTCCCTTGCAGTTTGTTCTGCTGCTGGAGGATGGCTACAGTGACCCCCACCTTGCTACAGAGAGTCTCCTCCTTTGTGGCCTTTTTGTCGGAAGGGGCAGAAATTTCAACTTAGGGTCTGCTTCAGTCTCCTGGTATGGGGCTTTAGGCAAAGACTGGAGGGAAGCACCACTGGTGGTGAAGAGCCTGGAACTGGCTGACCCACTAAGCCTCTAGACGCTGGGACCTGGCCTTGCACTCCCGCAGAAATTCTGCC
Organism: Calamaria suluensis; assembly: GCA_032468135.1. Lineage (NCBI taxonomy): Eukaryota > Metazoa > Chordata > Lepidosauria > Squamata > Calamariidae > Calamaria > Calamaria suluensis. The sequence continues at coordinate 8,447 of JANHFP010008137.1, read as the reverse complement.
TGCTTGGAAAGCCTATGCTCGTAGTCCTCAGTGAGGTGGTTCTCTGAGCTTCCACGGGGGGATGCAAGGAGAGGCTGGGCGAGGCACCCCTCAAATGTCGAGTTGGCCATGCCCACCCAGCTACGTCTACCCAGCTGGTCATTATGGCAGAGAACCAGTTGTTAAATTATTTGAACTGGACATAACTATGAAGAAGTTTTGTCAATAGCAATATACAGAAAGGTTACAGGATGGGGGGAGAAGATGGGGAGCTATATTCTTATCTGTGAGTGTCTATTATTGTTTTTACACATGAAGATTGCATTGAATTTGTTTACCATCTGAAATAAATTGACTCTGGACTTCAGACCAAATATAGAGGCAAAGGTTGATGCTGCACCAACAAATCTTATAGGAGAAAGAGAAGAAGCCAAACAGTACAGCAAAATAGACGAGGAGTGCAGGTACACACACACACACACACACACATTATGGATATGAAAGATGCAGTCCAACCAGGGGTGAAATGCTCCCAGTTTGGACCAGTTTGGCAGAGCCGGTAGCAATGGCAGTGTGTGGTTCAGAGAACCGGTAGTAAAAATCACTGGCCCCACTCCCTCTTCCTGCCTGCTGCTTTCTTTTCTTTCTAAAAGCATGTATTTCTATCTAAGTGTTGTTGTTGTTAGTTGCAAAGTCGTGTCCGACCCATCGTGACCCCATGGACAATGTTCCTCCAGGCCTTCCTGTCCT
>JANHFP010008124.1:23801-34171 GCA_032468135.1 Calamaria suluensis | reverse complement strand
AAGCTGGCTGGGGAATTCTGGGAGTTGAAGTCCACCAGGCTTAAAGTTGCCAAGGTTGGACACCCCTGTACTAATATTCAAATAGAGATTAACGGCTTTATTTTTTGGTGAGTTTCTCCCCCCCCCCCATGTCATGGGTGTGGATGAAACCACACGTTTGACCCAAAGTCACCTGATAAGGTTACACACCTGACTTGTGTTAAGCTATCCAAGTCCAACATGTTAACATTGGAAGCAACATCCCAACATTGCAATTGGAAGCACTCAATGCAACAGGTGGATCTCGAGACAGGCAGGGGATATTTCTCTTTAGCGACAGCAATGTAAGCCATTCTATGTATTATTTCTGGTGGAGCATATTATCAAATTTGGGTAGTAATTAGATTATATGTGTAACTTTAATTTAATTTGACTAATTTAACACTAAAAAGAAGGAATGACTTTTGTGTTTTCATCACTGACTCACAGATGACTGCTTTAATTTTTCATAATTATATCCAAGATCCACAAACGCTGAGCATTATCAATTTTAATAAATCAGATGCTCTATGAAAAGTAGGGTAAAATAGACTAGACACACTCGGTATCAGTTCAGTTACTTTATTGCAAAAGGCAAGAATGGAACATGCGGCTTAGGCACGACCATTTTTTATAAAGGAGCTGTCTGCGCCTTCAGCCAATGTCATTGCTTTACACTTCCTGCGCTAGAAAATACGGTCCTGGTTGGTCAGTGCCAGGTTTGATCTGATTGGTTCAGGAGTCTGTCAGTCCATATCTAACACTTTACAACAAGTTATATACTATAATGCTATGCACATCAAAGCTCCTTAGCATCAAAGTAATGAAGAGGAAGAGAGGAAATAGGAAGCAAAATGGACGAGTCTTGGCACATCTGATACAACGCCACATCTTCTTTGATTGATGATGATAACACAGAGATGAACAGCCTAAAATTTGTCCTTGAATTCAGAAGAAGCAAGGTCGCTGGCAGACAGTAGTATTTCTTATTGTCAAGCCCATTGCTCCCAATCGGGCTTCTGAACTTCATTTAAGCACTGATCTTCCTCCATTATTGAAACAGTATTTCTTTTTATTTAATCTGCACTTCACCTTTGATCACCACAAAAACCATGAATGGAGAATCCCAAAATAACTCTCAAAGTGCTCAAAGATGAATCTTGTCAGAAATGAACTCCGCTCTGAAATGAGCTCAGTAAGGAAGATAAATAAAGCCACCTAACTCAGTGATTCGAACTCAAGATAGGACCATTTCACAATTTATGAGATAATAAAACACTCAAAACTTGAATGATATAAAAGAGCTCTATCATACAATCATATGGCTGAAAAGAATTAGATTACCTGCTACAAGGGCTTACCCAAAAATGAAGCCACTCAGGTGTTCAGCCGTATCAATGATAATTAACACTCCCATGAGTAGACCATACACCTGTACATGGGGTTCCTATCACACTATTTCGTTCTTGGATGAGCATCATATTAGAGCACTGAAAGAAAAGATGAAATACTAAGCCAAATAAACTAAAGGCAGTGAGTTTTGTTTTTGTTTTAAAAGCAAATTCAGCTAAATTTAAATCTCTAGCGAACACATAAGCCTTTTCCCTCCAGTTGGAACCACCCTTTAGATCTTTATTTGTTCCTTGGGCTTACTTTTTAACTCTTCCTTGTTCTTTGTTTTTCCTTCCTTCCAGATCACAACAGTCACCAATAATCCAAATCACGACCAACAATTACTATTCCTTGGGTTTCTTTTAAAGTACTTTTTAAAGCATTTTTTCAGTTCCAGATTTTCAGTTCCAAAGTCCTTTTTTTTTTTTGATTGTAGTTTTTCTTTCTCTTTTTTCCCCCTCTGTTTCCGTTCCAGCATGCCAATTATCTGCTTATTCGTCTCTTAAGAATATTTAAACACACTCAGGTTATTTTTTCTCTTTACCTGTCAGTTGGTCACAGGTTTGTTTGATGTCAATAAACTATCCAGGTCCTCTGTCCATCTTGATACTTTCTCTGGAGCCCCAGCTTCTTGGCAGTCAATGGCCGCCGCCCTCTGCTTCTGAGTTGAAGAGATTATCAGACTATCAGTGGAACTTTCCCATTCCTCTAGTTTGTCTGAGCTGCCTCTCCTTCTTCACCATCCCTACAGGATGGAACTGGTCTGAAGACCCCTTAGGAGCAGTTCGTATAGCTGGGTTTTCACGAAACTCCTCAGAGATCACTATTTTCCCAGTTAGTCTCGCAGCAACGTTTCTGGTCTCCCAAATTAAATACCTTCAAAAGTGTTACACTGTATAAATTTATGAATGAATCAATTTGTGATTCAAGTTGGGTAAACTTCATTGGGCAGTAGCTTCACTGGGTGATTTGAATGCTTGTTTTGTTTAATAGTATCACATTCACATCCTTCCCACCCACAAGGGGAAAGAAATAGCTTGCTGTGGTCCAATGAGAAATGGAATACTATAAAATGAATGGCTGGAAAAGAAATAGATAAACTTTTTCCATCTATGAGCAGATTCTTTAATCTTTTTAATCTTTATAGAATAGCAGAGAAAACTAATAGGTAGAGACAGTTAAATAAGGAGAAAGGTTGAGAATGGCTAAAACACTTTATGACAATTCAAATGAAGAATCTTCCTGTGGTTTTTCAGAAAGTGAGATTCAAGATGTGCTGAAACAGGAGACAATCCCACCCCTGATTTGTTTGCCATTTATCAGCCAAACAGAATGTACCCAAAGCAGCCTTCCCTACTTTGTATTCACATACCCCTGTTTGAGAGCATATTGGAGGAAGATAGCTGAGATGGTTGTGGCCTACCACAGAATAGCTATTTACCAGAAGTAAAGGTTAAGTTGATCTCCACTGCCCCCTAGAGATCCAGCCTACTGTCTACCATGTAAGCCGGCCTCTACCTTGTGGGCCACTCCCTCTCATCTTTATGTTGGACAGGTGTGCACACATCTAAATTTGGTTTATTAATTTCTTACATGGGGTCTTATATGGATACCACAAACAGTGGTAGAAATAGAGCTGAAGTGGCACAGTGTGCAGTACTGCAGGCTAGTTCAGCTGAATTCTAGCTGCAGTTCAGCAGTTCAAATCTCACCAGATAAAGGTTGACTCAGCTTTCCATCCTTATGAGGTCAGTAAAATGAAGACCCAGACTATTGGGGGCTATATTGCAACTCTGTAAACTGCATAGAGAGGGCTGAAAAAGCACTATGAAATGGTACATAAGTCTAGGTGCTATTGCTATTGCTATAAATGCAGTTTATGCTTCAGTTGGTAGTTTCTCTCTTGTTTCCTTTGATAATTATTTTCTTAATTTTAGAAGCCACCTAATTCCAGATATCCCTGGGCAGCTTAGAATTAATTTGAGGGGTGGGAGGGGGAAAACCAAGGGAAAAGAAGTATTATGCATGTCCAGAAAACATAACAAAACAATCTACAGTTGTTTTTAGTGAGCACACCTGAGTCACTCTGGAGATTTGGATTTTAGATTTTTAGATTTTACAAGCAGGCATGCTTCAGTTCATTTTAAAGTAATATTCCTTTTATAAATACATACTATTTTCTCTTTCCTTTTTATTCAAAGCATTGTTACCTTACTCTCCTCTGCAAAAATGGGAACTCTCCAGGGCTTATAAAATAATATGGAACGATGTGCAAGAAATCTCACAATTCAGGTAGACTAATGAAATGGCAGGACTGATGGAACAGCTTGCCTTCACGTTCCTCCCACTGCTGCATGCAACTTGATGGTGTTCCCTGCTGCTAGATGACAACAAGGGCCAAGGTGAAACACTGCTGTCCTTTCATCATATTGGGCAGGTATTAGCTCTCTTACAGGGTCAATTATAATGCAATTGCTATAATTCAAGGTGAAAGTCGCTGGAACTTCCACTGTTCCTATGATAGCCTTATTATCTTTCAGCTCGACGCTCAAGGTTAAGCCATTGCTGAAAGGCTTTGGGGAAGCATGATTGGGTCTGTGTACATTTTACAAGTGCACCCAGGGTGAAGCCTTGGGAAGGGAAGTGTGGCAGCATCTCAATTACTTGCTCTTTATGCTCTCCAACCCACAAAGGTATCATTTTCTACTCGTAGGAAACCTTTACATGCACATGGAGGTTGGAAGCATGCATTAGAACATGTGACAAAGCTGAACACATAAAAACCCTGGAGCATTTATCTTCATTTACTTTCCTTGATTGTGAATGTCAGAACAAAATATATAATCATGATAATTTTTAGAATAACACATATTTTTCCACTAGAATTGTCCATCCTTCTCTCTCTGTCTGTCTCACTCACTAACTCACTCATTCACTCACTCACTCATTCCCCCCTCTCTATTTCTCTCCCTTCTTTTCCTTTCCCAACTTTACAGAATTCCAGGAAGTGACTTCCATGATTTTATAATATATTACTTTATAATATATTATATAATAATATATAATAATCTATTATTCATTTTTAAATATATATATTTATATGTCAGCAAATAAATTAAAAGATGCTTGCTCCTAGGGAGGAAAGCTATGGCAAATCTAGACAGAATTCTAAAAAGCAGAGACCTGCCAACAAAAGTACATATGGTCAAGGCTATGGTTTTTCCAGTTGCAATGTATGGCTGTGAACGTTGGACCATAAGAAAGGCTGAGCACCAAAGAATTGAGGCCTTTGAACTTTGGTACTGGAGAATACTCCTGCAAGTCCCTTGGACTGTAAAGCGATCAAACTGGTCAGTCCTAGAGGAGATCAACCCTGACTGTTCTTTAGAAGGCCAGATCCTAAAGATGAAACTCAAATACATTGGCCACCTAATGAGAAGGAAGGGCTCACTGGAGAAGAATGCAATGCTGGGAAAGATTGAGGGCCAAAGAAGAAGCGGATGATAGAGAACGAGGTGGCTGGATGGAATCACTGAAGCAGTAGGCGTGAGCTTGGGTGGAGGCCAGAGGATGGTGGAGGACAGGAAGGCCTGGAGGAAGGTTGTCCATGGGGTCACAATGGGTCAGACCACGACTTCGCAACTAACAACAACAACAATAGCACATAAGAGCTGGTTCATGTATTGTGTAGTAGTTAACCTTCTCATCCTTTTCTTGCAATGGAATGCTCTGTCTTGCACTACAATTGTTATTCTAACCTTCCAGCATGTCTTTGTACAGTTCAGGTATTTCTAAGTCCTTTAGATTTATTTCATTCTTTTTTTTCCCCCTTTATAGGAAAAAGCATTTCTAGAATTTTCATTTTCGTCACTTAAACTGCAGGGCTTTTTTTTAAACACTTTTCTTTTGTTCTTGCAATTGCCAAGAATGCCTGCGGCCCATCTAAATTGTTGTGTAGGTACCATAAGCTGAAAAGCATTTAAGTTAGGGCATAACCGAATGTGTATTTTTCACCGGATACCCGAATCCGGATATTTAGGTCCCTATTTGCGGATTCTGGATCCGGATCCAGATGTTGTATGTATAATGCATTTGTCTCTCTGCGTGCCTCTCTGCGGCCTGATCTTGGCCGACTTTGTTACGCAAGTGGTGCCGGCTCAATATTTGGAACTGGCACAAAAAATTGCCGGTTCTGAATATCAACGAATATCCCATTATTTGGCCGAACTGAATGGCCGAACCGAAATGCCCTAATTTAAGTCCTACTTAAGTCAGATTCACATACAGAAGACAGATGGAAATGAGTTGAGAAATTCTGAAAGAACAGAATAAATGTCAGCTTCTCAAGTCATTTATCTGCATTTAAAAAAGAAAAACAGGTTAAAAGAAGTGGACTTACATGTAGGAGATGAAATACAGCAAGGAATCGGGAAAAACAGAAACATTCCTCTCTGCCTGTGCTTATTTTTTTATATAACAAGGACATTTTGTACAGAGGAACATTCAAAATGGCCTTTTCACCTGCAACTAGGATTCTCATCCATTTTATTGTCTGGGACTTAGACCTCTGCATTTCTCTCATTTCTTCCCCCTTCTGATTCTACTCTAGACTAGGGTTTCTCAACTAGCTGGGGAATTCTGGGAGTTGAAGTCCACACATCTTAAAGTTGAGAAGGTTGAGAAATTGTAGGAGATGACCAGACTGAGCCTGAGGGAGGAGTCAAATGTGTCATCAGCAGGGGTGGGTTACACTTACCTTTACTACTAGTTCGCAACATGAGAGCTCACGTGCACTGCTGCGCATGCGGAGAAACGTCTGCTCATGCGCAGATCGTCTTTGATGACTTCCGGATGGGTGGGCGGAGCCTCCCATCGGTTTTACCACCAGCTCGCAAGAACCGGACCGAACTGGAACCAACCCACCACTGGTCATCAGTCATGAATCCCTTCACATTCACAAGAGATCTAAGTCCAGCCCACCTTGAATTCGTTCCTATCTCCTGTTAATTTCCTTTGGCCGTTAGTAGTTCAGATTCTTGAAGAGAGATAAAGCTCACAATAAATCTTTATGCCCATTTGAACTATCTGGATCTCCTGATTTTACTGGGGTTTGACAGAAACATTGCTATAGACTGACTTCTCCAATCCTCCTTCTCCCATCTTCCTTGGTCTGAAGAATAGAATAGAATAACAGAGTTGGAAGGGACCTTGGAGGTCTTCTAGTCCAACCCCCTGCCCAGGCATGAAACCCTACACCACTTTAGACAAATGGTTATCCAACATCATCTTAAAATTTTCCAGTGTTGGAGCATTCACAACTTCTTCAGGCAAGTTGTTCCACTGATTAATTGTTCTGTCAGGAAATTTATCCTTAGTTCTTAGTTGCTTCTCTTCTTGATCAGTTTCCACCCATTGCTTCTTGTTCTACCCTCAGGTGCTTTGGAGCACCTCTTCTTTGTGGCAGCCCCTGAGATATTGGAACACTGCTAACTCCTATCATGTTTCAATATGATGTCAACAATACATATTGACATTATATTGTCAAGATACAATACATAGTCTTTCCAATACATTTTATTTCAAAAAATGCCAGTGAGCAATGACTGATAATGCTTAGTTTAATAAAAAATATGCTGAATGGAATGCCATGTATTGACAGACATATTTTCTGAATTCTGTCTTAGGCTTTCTAGTAGTTGCTACAAGTGAAATTTTGAACTTGATGTTAAAACCAATTGACATTTTCAATTTCTGGATATATATAAAATATTCCAACAAGGTTCTATTTCCATTTTTTATTTAACATTGATGAAAAAAATTCTTTTCTTTAAAAAAAACCCAAGGCATTTTCTTAAAACGTATTTTAATGTTTGTCTTAATTTCGATCGAATTACTAATCAAGCAAAGGATTCAGGGTGAATGTTTCCAGTATTTCTTTGGTGTAGATACTAATCTACAAGGTCAAGCTGACCTTGATTGAATTCAGAAACTAAGCATAATTTGGCCCAATTAATATTTAATAGGAGATTCCTGAAGGATATTAGGGTTGTTGTCTAGTCTTAGAAGTAAACCACTTCATACTCTTACTGAGAAAGGCTCATAGATATTTCCATGACTAGAATGCCTGAATTGCAAAAGGCTGTACTTTAGTAGGTTGGGCATGCTTTCTTTGGGTCGATTGGCTCCAAGGTTTCTCTTTTCTACGCCACGGTTGGAGATGGCCAGTTTTGTAAAATTCCAAACCAGCTGATCTGCATTTAACATTTTGTTAAATGCAGAAGGTTTTGTAAGGTGCTATTTTTTGAAAAACATCTCATTACATTTTACAGTTTGAGGTTTCCAATAAATAATTTATCATTTATATACATTCATTCATTACACCATGTCCTATTACTTTGGTGATGGTGAATCTATTTTCCATGAAAGTTTTAATTGTTTTTATGGAAGCTTTGATAAAAGACTTGGGGATTGTTTACTTCAATTATCTCTGTGTTGTTGTCAAGATGATCTGTTGATTCTCTCCTCACCTTGCTTTATTTGAATGGCTCAAGTGTCACTAAAAATATTATATATTGTTGTTAAAATCAGAGCTTTAGCAATAAATTAAATGTATTTCCGGGAAAATATTTATTATATCTTTGATGTCTATAATTAATTAACTAATTCTAATAATGATGGTGTAAATGATGGTCAAATCATTGGCTAATATATATAATCCCATGCTTTATTACTTATGGCTTGGGAGAGAAAGAGAGAGAGGGGGAAGGAAGGGAGACACAGGGAGGGAGACAGAGAGAGAAAGACAGGGAGGGAGAGACGGAGAGAGAGGGAGGGAGGGAGAGGGAGAGAGGGAGAAAGAGAGAGAGGGAGGCAGGGAGGGAAAGATAGAGAGAAGGAGAAAGAGAGAGAGAGAAAGGAATCTTACAAAATAGAGATTAATGTTCACTTTTTATGCTGACTCTATCAGTGTTTGCTACAGCATTGTCCATTATATATCCCAGTCAGATTACTCCACAGAAAAAAAGTTTCAGTGTTTATTTATTTTATATCTTTCTGCAATTTGTGGCAACGTACAAGATAGGCACCATCGTTATCAGAATTAGTCAGTTAATTATAGTCCAATAAATAAAAATATTAAAGCATTTGATTTACAAAAAGTAAATCAAAAGATCAGAAAAATCAACAAAAATACATATCAAAACAAACAAGCAGGGGAAAAAAAGTTGGTACGTGCTCTCTGGAGAAAGAAGGGGAAAGAAACCTTCCTGAAGACCACCTGATCCCTGCAGAGAAAGGATTCTACTGCATCAGTGCTGTCATTGAGAAGCAGTGGATTCTGGCTTTAGGCCCTTTTCACTGATGGGACTCTGGGACTCTGAGGAGCTTCTCCTTGATGCTCTACTAGACGAAACTGCTACCCGTTGAACAATGTGCTACTGCAGGTTCCATTGGTTAAAAACAATATGGTAAATGAGACTGGTATAATACTGTACCAGGACTGACTGGTAACTAGTGTAGGGCTTGCAAAGCAACAATAGGGGTGAACAGACCAGCTAACTCTGGCGAAAAATGTTCCTGTGAGAAATGGGGATTTGGGACTGCGGTGGCCCTATTTAAATGGTCTGTTCACCTTCCCTGTTGCTTGCAGTATCTGGGTCATGGGTTCTCAGTAGAGGACCCTGTAGGAGTGTCAAAATCCATGGGCTGGATGCATCATCTGCTGGCCACCCCCACCCCCAGTTTAGCGAAGGGGAAAAAGTCATGATATGTCATGTGATGACAGAGTGACTTTGCGAGTTTGACACCCATGCTGTAGACACATGGGCTGTTGCATTCTCTACCATTCCTACTTCCCAAGTGATTTTTAAAGGCAGCCACATTTAAAGCTTTGAATTAGTCTATTTGGATGGTAACGAGAGCAAGAAGGCTATTAGGGTCTAGACCAGGGGTCTTCAAACTTGGCAGCTTGAAGACTTGTGGACTTCAACTCCCAGAAGTCTCCAGCCAGCATAGCTCTGCCAAGTTTGAAGACCTCTGGTCCAGACAGATCAGCCTGAATCCAAGCAAGTGAGTGTTGTTGCTTGTTCTTTGATTTATTCCATCAATGCCTTTGTTGTCTTTGGCTAGGCAGCCACTATCTGTGAAAGAGCTCTCTGTGTGTGTGTGTGTGTGTGTGTGTGTAGTCTTTATGGACTTATGGCACCTGATTTAACAGCCAGTAGAAGCTGTAGCTAGTGGGGCCTTTGCCCATCTTTGTCAGTGTACCACTTCATGACTTACCTGGTACAAGAGGAGCTGGTGACAGTAACTTATGGCTTCATTGCTACTATATAAAAAGAAGAACCTTAAGACACCTTAAAATCTGATCTGCTTATGATTTCCCCCAGAAGTACATTTTGCTATTGATTTATCTTGGCAAATGTGGAATGGGAAATACACATTTGCTGAAGTAATTAGTAGTTCCGCCCACAAGACCAAGCTAGATGAAGCATGGGAGAGCCACAATCAGCTCTCCTAAGATAGTTTTCTTTAATTAAAAAAGCAGCATTGACTTTAACTTGGGCTAAGGAAAGAAATTAGACTTAAAAAAAACCAGTGTTATATTTCCCAAAGATGTTATTAGGATTTTGATTTTAGATTTTATATCCAATATGGAATAATACAACATGTAAGTACTTTTTAGTTATTTCAGTAATTAGAGTGTGCTGAATTCTAAAATTATTTTTGTTATATTTACGTCATTTTCTTTTATTTATTTATTTATTTTAACATTTGTTTTGCAGGTTTTACATGCATCAAACAATATTCCGAGGAAAGTACAATATATTCCATATAATTTTGCTTTGGCACATATATTTGTGTGGCCGGGGGGGGGGGGGGGGGGGGAAGGAAAAATTTGAGTTCATGTTTTAAAAAACCAGGTTTTTGGTTTTTTTTTTTAAAACAGGTTTTTTTTTATT
>JANHFP010008118.1:17125-29279 GCA_032468135.1 Calamaria suluensis | reverse complement strand
AGCCTGGACCTGGAAAGGCGGGGGGGGGGGGCGCTGTCACCCAGGACATTAAGATCACAAGATAAATAAGATGTATTAGTAGTGTGCTCAATAGAATATGAAAGTAATGACTAGATAATTGGAAACTTAAGAAAGTATTTTAGTAAATATTATGAGAACGCTGGAATGGTAAGTATCCTACTGTTAGTCAATTAAAATATATAAATGTAATGTAAAATAAGCTTTAAGGTTATGAACATACTTTGTATTATGCCTTTCAATCTCTAAAAATAAAATGTTGCATAACTAAATTGATTTAAAAACCTTTCCCTATTCCTTTAACTTTTCCCTTATCCCAAGAAGTAGCAATAAATTATTTTTTTAAAAAAAAAACTTGTAGTATTTCAAAAGTATTTTATTAGAAGAAATTAACTATAATTCTTCAAACCTTTGTCAGCTGAAATTGTAATTTCAACCTCTGCCTGGCAATGGATTTCTCTGCAAATGTGTACTGCACACAAATTGAGTTTCCTTTGTCCCCATCTTCCTAGGGACACTGGAGATTTTGAAGAAGAGATTGGATGACCATTTGTCTGAAATGGTATAGGGTTTCTTGCTTGAACAGGGGGTTGGACTAGAAAACCTCAATGGTCCCTTCCAATTCTGTTATTCATCTTCTGTTAGAGTACTAGAAAATTCAGAGGGTTACAAAATTGTCCAAGTAATGCAGACAAGCATCCCTGGTTTTTAGTATTTGATGCAGCACAGAGCACAATGATCTGGAGAATCAGCTGGTTGCCTAGGCAACATAGGAACAATCCCATGCTTTCTAGCATTGTGTTGCAGCATATTAGGGGAAAGGTAAGGAACTGTTTTGCATTGTTTAAGCTCAAAAATACAAACATATCTTTAATTATTTTCATTGGATTTGCAGTGGAAATTTTCCAAAATAGGCATAGTTAAATAAAAATAGTTATTTTTATTTATTCTTTCTTTCTTAATGTATCTCTATTCATTTCCTCTTACAGACTATGAATCTGAATTTGCAGAAGACTACCTGCTATTATAGCTGTATCTTATATGAACCAACTTCTCTGCATTAAGATTTCAAGAACCAGGCATAATCAAAAGAAAATCATTCAATCTAAATATAGTATGTACTTGTCTGATGGCAATTAAACCATTAAACTTTCATAAGTGTAACCCATGTAGCTTGAATAGATTCATTCATTAAAGATAAAATTCATTATGAAAGATACAAATTAGTCACAAAATAGACTTGCACTTACCAAATCTTTAAAAATATAAAAATCTTAGAATGTTTTTAAGCCATGTTCCTGTTGCTTCCGAAGTAGTTAATTAAAACTGCTTTGTTCTCATAAAAAGTCATTATTTTTCCTGCAAAGGTCTTAAAATGGCTTTTGTAATAGATTTTTATTTTAAACCAAGCCATTTAGGTGTTATATTGTGAATGGTGGGTCAGTTACCATAATTGTTTTTTCTGTGTTTTGCCTTGTTTCCCTAGGTGAAAATGATATAAATTCAGACCCTCCCTTAGTAAAAAGAAAGAAAAAAGAACTTTGAGCAATGTCAGTTGTTCTTGCTGAATTGCAATGAAAAGAAATAATGAAGTAGTATGAGGAGACATAAATGCTGAGGGGAAATGCTGACAAGTGGCACAACAAAATAAATTCAGAAAATATACTGAACCATTGTGCTGTATTTCAGTGGATATGTACCTTAAAACAAAGCCTTATCTCTATCTTCCCCCATTTTATAACAGCCGAAACTGCACAAAGCTTGAACTGAAGCTCAGGACAGTGTAATTGATGCCCCCATGACATTGCTACCAGTCAGCCTAAAGCTCATCCTTTAACCTTATCTGACACAACCAGTGTTTTCTTGTATGTTAGGGTATATCAGGAATTGCATTATGATACATTAAGATTATAATCACCTGATACTAATCGGAATGATAGGTGTAGAACCACCAAATAAGGTACAGGGGATTTTGACACCATTCATCATAGGGGATGGATGCATTCAACAGAATACAATAATGCTCCTTGGCCCTGCAGGTGAATTAGAGGTATGGGAAGATTTTTTAAAGATTTTTTTAATAGTACCTTTATTATTTTTATAAACTCAATGCTGCAAACATTCATAACATTATTTCATCATCCTATTTTCCCTACAACAACAACTTTGTGAGATGAGTGGGCTGAGGGAAAATGAATGGTTCAAAGTCAACCAGCTCCTTTTAATGCCAAAGTGGGACTAAAATCCATAGTTTTCATTGTCATGTCAACAAAATGTGTTGAACAAAATAATTTATAATTCGATGGACTGTACAGCTTCCACTTTTGAAAAAAAATATTGGAAGAATTTATACTAGCTAGGGCATTCTTAATTCAGCTTTTAGAGAGTTAAGAAAGTTATGCTAACTATAGCATTAAGCCATTGCTATCCCTTAAGGATATGAACGGAAGACTTGGTGAAAATTTAGCTTCACAAGAATCTGGTGAATGTCTTTCCAAATGTGATTAGATGTAAGCAGTAAGCAAGACAATATCCAATGCTACTCAAAACCAGAGATGGTTTGATTCTTTTACTTTTCCAAAAGCTATATTGAGTCTAAGCTGTTGGAAGATTCATCTTACACCTTTAAAAATGAAATATCAATGCTGCATTTATGCTAAATAATTTTTCATTTTTCTTTCTATTCTATTACATTCTACACTAGCACTGATGATGGTAGTTTTGATAATGAAACATCTACAAGGAAACAACCAAGCTCAAAGAGTACCAAGGACCCTCCTTTCTTTTGTATAATAATACAGGTCACCCTCAGTTTACTACCACAATTGAGTTCAAAATTTAAGTGACAAATTTGTTAAGTGAATGTTGTCCCATTTTATTACTTTTCTTGCCATGTTTGTTAAGTGAATCACTGCCATTGTTATATCAGTAACACAGTTCTTAAGTGAATCTGCTTTCCCCATTGACTTTGTTTGTCAGAAAGTTGCAAAAGGTGATCACATAACACTGGGATGCCACCGTCATAAAGATGAGTCTGTTGTCAAGCATCGAATATAAATCACATGACCATGGGTATGCTGCAATGGTCCTAATTGTGAAAAGTGGTCATGTCACTTTTTTCAATGCCATTGTAACATCAAACAGTCCCAAGGCAAACTATTGTAAGACGAGGACTACCGGTAACAGAATACACAGGCAACAATAAAATCTGAATTAGATTCCATAACCTTTTCTGATGATTCCTCAGCATGCATTTGATCACCTTACTTTGCTTTCACAATAAAATTAATTAAATAAAATTGTACATGTTTTTATGTTACATTTTTATGACCACATTTCTGCCACGCTAATACAGAATTGATTGATTGATTGATTGATTGATTGATTGATTGATTGATTGATTGATTGATTGATTGATTGTGGAGGGAACCCAAAGGAATGACAGTTATCTAGTATGATGGACCAGACAACAAATTGACTTTATAGATAAAAGTTGTTGAATAAAAGTTTAATTGTCATTGTTCCTATCTAACACAGGCAGTAGGAAATGAAAGTCAGAAATATGGGGAAATTGACTTTTTTTCCTACCCAATTATCAGGGCTACTGTATATTTCTTTCTTTTAGAAAATTCAGGTATCTCAACATTTTTATCATCTATTATAAATGATAGCCAGACAATGATTATTTGAGGCATTCTATCACCCACCTTTCACCATTAGATTAATAGTAGCCAATTAGAGACACTCTCCTGCACAGCCTTTGTATGCATTTACTTCAACTCTGTTAATTATACTTGTAAGCAGGCATAATTATACTTCCAAGTTCTCCATCCATCTTTTACAAAGACAGTGAAAAATGGAAGACAGTGAATATTTGACTACATGGTAACATCTTATACTAATTAGAAACAAATTCAGCCTTTCAGACCTTGCATATCTAGCAAAGGCATCAGTCTATTTTATTCTCAGCCCTTTCTCACTACCTCATGATAGAAAATTTTATATGTTGTGTATTATTTTATATGTTGTGTATAAGGATTTATAGATGGCTGGGAGATTATTGGTCAAGTAGTATATAACTATAAAATGCCCACAATTGCCCTATTAGTTCATTCTTTGTTTTTTAAAAATAACTTATTTGGCTTTTTTTTATTTTAACTCTAAGGTAACTCTATTCTTACATCCCTAGAATTGGAGAAAATATATGGCTGGGACATAGTTCATAAAGATACTTTTTACTTATAGAGATAGTTAGCTTTTTCTAATAATATTGCATGTTAGAGGATGATACCATATGCAATTAATATTTAGTACTTCAGTGATTTACGTTCCGTAAATCAATAGAATATAGTAGAACATTTATTTTTAACACAGTAGAAATTATACACATATTTTGCCAGATTTATAATATAGTGAGGAAACAACATACAAAGCTACAGTTTCTTTCAATATACAATAATAAAGGACAAATGTAATATCTGTTCAGAAGAATATCTCAAAGAGTCAGGTGTGTATATCAAATTAAACCGGCATAAAATATAATATTGGAAATATTATATTTTAACTTGTAAAATGAATAAGATTATTTTTCAAACCTTGCCCACACATAAAGGAAGCATGCATTTTAAATATTAATTGTAGGTCCTTTTCAGATTTTTATTTATGGGTGAATCCTAATGGACTCATTTTATCAACAAAAAGTCCATTTGTTTTATTCCCTTTAAATAATCTGAATGACAGACATACTATAGAACAACAATCAAAGAACATCTCCATCAAAATTAACTACTTTAACCAAAGTTCTGTATCATTCAGTCCAATGACATCAGCCAGCCTTGCATTTCCGATCAGCATGCATGAGATTACACTCTGCAGCCATTGCTCTCATGGGATCTTCTGCTATATATCATGTCCAAATGATCGCTTTGGTAGCATATGCTGCCATCCATTTTATTCAGAGGAACATCTTGTGAATTTTAATCACAATTTATGACCTGCTATTACGTGCTGATGCACAAAAGAAAAGCACGGGTTGATGGTTGTTCTATGAAAATGTCAAGAGGCAGCGTGTCATAACCACATAGGTCTAATATGAGGTAAAATATTATCAGGTTCTTCACATTGTCAAGTAATATATAATAAAAGATCATTTTATCTTATGAAAGTCTATTCTATTAGTTCATTTTAAGATTAAGACTTGATTTAAAGCTATTTTTTTCCAAAGCAACTTCATTCACTACCTCTATTTAAATTCCTGTAATTGAGTATTTGTTGAGTTATTTAAGAGACAATGCGGTTGCCACATCTATTGTTCTATTGTGAAAGGGACAGATGATTATATTATCTGACTTCTCCTTAAAAAGAAGTCTTGCTTCTTGGCAAAGTCAGACACAAGCAGAAAATATATATTTTTGTCTTTGCTTTGTAAATAAATAACCAGAACATTAATTGGGAAATTTTAATCAATGTTATATTATTATAGGAACATTTCATGTAGCTGCTAATAGAAAATTTGCCAATTTGCTGAGGTGAAATTCAATATGCCAGGCACCTGAACACAAGTATTAAACTTCTTGGTAATAGATTGGAATCCCTTTTAATAATATTCCAATATTTTTTTTGGAGGGGGGGCATGTGTATATATGTTTGGTTTATGATTTTTATAAAGTGTGAAAGAAAGGCAGCACACTTAAATTTTTCAATCTGTGCTACTTTGGACAGCTCTGAAGGAAAATGGAATCAGTGCACTGATAAGAGAAATAAGTATTTTGTACTTGATACCTAAACAGGGTTTCTGTGTGGTCAGGATACTTGATATTTATTTGCAGAACTATTTTTTATTTCAGTCTTGTTTACTTTATAGGTAAGCATTAAAATAATATACTTACATGATATTGAATGTACACATTCTTATTAATTATTTTTGTATTTTTCTCTACACAATATATATGAATCCAAAGGTAAATTGTAAAGGAAGGTAAAGGAATGTGTTAAGAATCAAAATGTAGAAAGAGCAAAGTATACCTTTGTACCCAGAAGAATATATCTAATACTATTATACCTAATATAACATTAGAGCAAAAAGTAGATGTCCTCAGAATATTTATGAGCCTCTGGGTTTTTTCTATGATTTATGAAACAAATGAAATAATCTCACCAAAAGGCATTTAGAAACTTTAATAACAAATAAATAAAGCAATGTCATTGTAAAACATATAGATCCAATATGACCCCTGCTGCTATATTTTCTTGTCAAGAATACCCAATAGCAATTCATGATAGGATCTGAAATGCATTTAAAGCCTTTGGTTTAAATTTGGTTTGGGCAATAAGATTTGGAGGCCTAATTAAGAGCACTCAGTAAACTACACACTATTGGTTGGTAGACTAAGAGCTTCACACCTTAGGGGATATAACTGGCCAGTCAATATGGGCATTGATAGAAGGCTGTGATGGGAATAGCAATAAAGGTGAAGCAGGAAGATGTTACTACCCCCAGGGGTCAATACTTATTGCAACACCTGAGACCAATTCAAGCAAATACAATCCATATTTTTTTTAAAAAAAAATTGTGGCAGCTTTAGAACATTACAGACTACATTGCAAAATACAGCTACAATATTAATGAAAGACAAGACCAATAAGCTCAGAAGAAATGTGTTTTTATCTCGAGAATGATAGAGAGTAAATCAAGGGGAAATCACAAATGTGCTTTTTTACTCCTTGTGGAAATTTAGGTGTGATAAGATAATGAGGTGGTTTTGATGATATGACAATGGATTGAGACAATTGATACTTAGTAAAGTTATAAGATCCAACAAGATGAGTGGAAATTGAACAAGTTCATATCTTTAAAATTTACAGTTTTAAGTATTTGTTTTGAAGGCGAGTCAACCTTCAAAACAAAATGAAACACAGTAACTTCTAAGATTATTTATAAAATATAAATATAATATTAACAATATGTGTACAAAATGTTCAATGTTAGTAACCGCAAGTCTTTGGATTTTCTATATTTTTCTTGTCCCACTTCAATAAAGGATTAATAAGGCTAAGTAAAGTTTGCTTGTGCTGCATTTGCTCATATCCCTTTGCTGCCTTTTAATGTGCTGACAGACAATTTTAAACTGGATTGCAAAATAGCAGCATGCTTCATAGATAACATAAATCAGTGACATTCAAAAGCTCTTCTGAAAAGCACATTGCCAAACTCTTATATCCATTACAAGTGACTCCAATGGTGACAACATCCAGTATTCTACTGTATTAGCTGACATGACAGTTATTGCTTCTTTTTTCTTGTTTAAATAGAATGAAAATCAGATGTTATTGCTGAAAGATGTGTTTGGGGGAAACATAGGCACCAGTGGAAAAAAAGATGATTTCTCTAAAACAACAGTAATAGACTAAGAAAGCTTTGTATTCAAGAATAGTCAAAGAGCCACATATCTGGACATGATAGAGTAAAAATGTATAAAATCAAGTCAGATGAACTAATTAAAAAAAGTTAAGATCAAGATTTTGTATGATGTACATTAATCTATGAACTCTGAGATTTAGGGCAATAAACCACTAAGAATGACTGAGAACATATGCTGTACAGTAATACCATACTAACATTTATGAACTCTAGGCTCTCCAAGGT
The DNA here is from genome assembly GCA_032468135.1 of Calamaria suluensis. NCBI lineage: Eukaryota > Metazoa > Chordata > Lepidosauria > Squamata > Calamariidae > Calamaria > Calamaria suluensis. The sequence goes on along the minus strand of JANHFP010008118.1, from coordinate 21,616 downwards.
TCTTGGTATTCTTAATTGCACAAACATGTGTTCAGTAAACAATGGCTAACTTATATCCAGAATTAGTTAATATGAAATGCTTATGACAAGCTGCCATTCAAAACTATCCTTAGGCATGAGGCAACTTTGTCCATTATGTAATTGAAACCCAGCCATAAACCTGGTCCCCATAATATGTAAATTGTATTTAAGAATGAACACCACTCTGTGCTGCCACCAAATCTCACTCTGTGACGGTTTCTCAAAACCATAGAAAACCAACATCAGAATCTTGCACTTCCTGCTTATTATTATGATTGGTCACACAGTCAGTCAGATATTTAGATTGGATTTGGCATTTTTTTACACCTATTAAATCTTTCCAAACATCTTGGGATAGGAATATGCTATTTATGATGGTGTTAAATGTTATTTTTAGATTACATTCACAGTATAAGACTGGTGAATTCAAGTCCTATCTAAGCACCTTAGAATTATTAAAATATAGGTGTTTCCAAGCAGGTTAGTTTTTTTATACAAAATTGGGCTACTCTGGCCTGATTTTCCTGATTAGTTGGAATTATTAATTGGAAACTTTACCAGAGATTTGGATTTGGAGGTAATAAAAATTACACGGACCATCATGTTGAAAAGGTTTTGGAAAATCAGTGGGTTAAGATCTTATGGGGCTTTAAGATCCAAATAGAGATGTATCTTGTTTATAACATATCTAATATAATACTTTTCTGGCCCTTGTTATTCAGCCAACAATCATAAATCCTGTAGACCATTCTTCATCAGATGTAGTGAAATTCCAACATTCTAGTATACTGAAGATGCAGATAGTCAAGAAACTTTCAGCTGGCAGGCTCCAGGAAATGAACCTTCTGTGCCCTGTCTCATACCATTTGGCATATTACCCTTGAAGTGAAATTGGCTATCACTCTCCTGACATTTTGAAAGAGCCTTAAGACCTGGCTGTGTCAAATGGCTTGGGGAACCAATGGGGGAGATTTTTACTGGAGCTGGCTGACTAATTAAAATTTAATGCCACCTCCCACCCAAGTGTCTGGCTCCCTTCTTTGCATTCTTGTCTCCATGATTTTATCCATTGATGTTTTTATCTGATGTATTTTATAATGTATGATTTTAATGTTTTCAATACCTTTTATGTTGCAAGCTGTCTATAATCATTGGATAAAAGATGGGACAATAAATGAATGAATGAATGAATGAATAAACAAATAAATAAATAAAAATGGTCCTGGTTGACGACTGATTTGTTATAAAATTACATCTCACCATGGTGTTCATTGGAGAGGATCTCTGTCATAGCACTCATCTTTTTCAGAGAATAAGAGCCTACTGGGAGTTATTATTTTATACAACAATGTGAAATATATGCTACAGTTCTTTAGCTCCTGTTTCCCAGTTCATGGCTGTCTTATGCCACAATTTTTCCATTTTGATTTTCAGATTTTGATTTTTTTCTTTCAGTTCTTCATCTTCCATCCTATTATCTACTGGTATATCAATGGTATACCAGGGTTATATATACCAGGCATAACAGGCTATTATTCCCTAATATGCCATATCAATTATGTACATTTTCTTCTTTTCAATCACAGTTAAATATGATGTGTTATGTGCCAAGACTTTGTTCGTATTTGGAAATCCTACAATATTTTAACTTCCTCATTTTAGTGCATCCAGTTTGATAGCCACGATGTAAAAGAGATGTTGAGAGAATACTCTAGAAAGAGTGCAGAGAAGAGCAACAAAGATGATTAGGGGACTGGAGGCTGAAACATATGAAGAACGGTTGCAGAAACTGGGTATGTCTAGTCTGATGAAAAGAAGGACTATTGGTGACATGACAGCAGTGTTCCAATATCTCAAAGGCTGCCACAAAGAAGAGGAAGTCAGGCTATTCTCCAAAGCACTTAAAGATAGGACAAAAAGCAACTAAACAAGGAGAGAAACAACTTAGAATTAAGGATAAATTTCCTGCCAGTTAGAGCAATTAATCAGTGGAACAACTTGCCTCCAGAAGTTGTCAATGCTCCAACACTGGAAGTTTTTAAGAAGATGTTGGATAACAATTTGTCTGCAGTGGATAGGGTTTCCTGCCTAAGCAGGGGATTGGACTAGAAGACCTCCAAGGTCCCTTTCAACTTCATTAGTATACTTTTGAGAACTTTTTCAACTTTATGTTCTCATTCCTTTTTTCATTACTGAATTTAGATGTTCCTCTAAATCATTCTGGGAACTGTCTTATGTTGCTGTATATATTCGACTTGCATAGTCTTCCATGAGCTGAGAATATGATCTACTGTTTCTTCTGCTCCTTAGCACAATATGCTATTTGAACATTTGATGATTTCCAAATGTGCAGATTTCATTGCATTATCATTATTACAATTCATTTGTATTGAAACAGTGGTTAATGCTTTAAGTAAAGTTTAATCTATGATTAAGATCTCCTTAAATGAGATTATACAATATACTTACCAATTTCTCTGATCTTTAAACAATAAATAATAAAACAGAATTAGCCTACAATTTTCTATTTCAAATACATTTATTCAGTTTAAACCTTCATTTGTTTTAATTTTTTTTAAGTATTCAAAATCAATATGTCCATTTTGCAGGTTACAGTGCCGTATACCAACATATTTCCAATGGGTATCATAAAAATATAATTAGACTACAATGCTACAATTCTTTGGCAATCTGAGCATAACTATGTTGTTTAGAAAATTAGACTTGTAATCCCATCTAGGGAACTTAGTTGGGAAACACTCCCTAACGTATATCTGGGTTTGTTGCTTAAATGTTTTTCAAATCACATACTTTATAGTGCTAGATTTTCTTTCAGTTTTATATGCTCTGTCAGTTACTGCTATTTTTTATTTTATAGGTTTATTTAATTTGCTTTTCAGTCACATTTATGGATTGCAGTTTTTAAACTTTAACTATGGCTTTTATTGGCTTTCTTCAATTATTACTCTTAGCAGCAGGGCCTATATACATAAACTTGTAAACTATCTATTAGAATTCCTGGACAAAAGAAACGGGCAATATTGTAGATAACAATATTTGGTTAGTGTTGAACATAATGTGGTGTTTTCATATAACTTATTGATTGAAGAATATTGCACCTGTTAATAGTTATGTATACATTTGTTGCTATAGATTCATTTTAGTGTTACATTTATGAGGTTAGTATCAATGTAAACTTTGTAATACAACACAACCTAGCAGCCTCAGGCACTCTTTTTTCCCAATGGATACTGGCTGTCATAGATTTCTGAGAAACAGACAGCTAAACCAAGAATATAATTGGGCTAAGGAAATACTCTCAGGGTGTAGAAGAATGATCACCTGGCAAATAGAGCTTATGATTGATACAGTGTCTAAGAACAACAGGAACCTAAGCTGTCAAGAGTGAAAAGTCTGCCTGCACTATCCAGTGAGGCAGAAATAAGAGTGGGGGTGATTGTGAATGGTTATGAAAGGTAATGAAAGATAACAATGAAATATGGCTAGGGAAGTGACAAGAGTAGAGATAAAATGATAGAAAAGAGAATGCCTGAGTGTAATAGGTTCAGCTTCAAACTGATAGTTGGAAGACTTCTTTAATGTTCTTGGTGTTTTCCGCTCTCATATGTTGATTGATGGTAAATGGCACTCTTATTTTGCCCTGTCTCCCTTCACTTCAAGAGGCTATTTTCACTGTCCTTTGAAAATCTGAAATATATTTCACACGAAAAAAGAGGTTCATGATATTAGTTAACCCAGAATGGCATTGATGCTTTATGAGAGAAAAAAAGAATGTTAAACAATTCTGAAAATCAACTTTTAACCATCTTTTGAGTGGTATCTAAGGATGCTTAAAGCTGAATATGAAACCCTTGGTTTCTAAGTGTCTTTCACAATTTATTTCATCTTAACCACCTGCGGTTGTGGATTTTTTTAATTTCTGCAGAATAACACATAAAGAAGTGTTCATAGTATAGTATAGTAAAATAGAATAAGAAATCTGATTTTTCCTCAGTTTTGTTGGAAATAGTTTTCTCAATTCTATTTAAAGATGCAGAAAATAATAACAATAATAGAATCCCAGAATTTATAAATAGTATACATTAATCAGATGAACAGCTTGCACTGCAGTACATCAAATATCTCAGCTACTCCATTCTTTTTAACAATATTTATAGAAAGAAGCTGCTTTGAAAGGAAATAACTGAAAGGTGCAATGAAGCAGCTAGTAGAAAGTCTGTTTTCTACATAAATGTTTTCTATACTGTGAGGAGAGAATATCAGGCCAGTATAAGCTTTTGTCCTGATTGTGGTCTTGCTTTCTAAGATTGTGGATGTCAAATTTCAACTTCCAAAATATAATCTAAGTTTTGCATATGAAGGGTTCCCCCTAAAACATTAGAGCATACACAGAGTGTAACCTAGTTCAGTTTTTATCAATTCTGTTGATTTTGCTAATAAGAGCTGTGA
>JANHFP010008118.1:0-10485 GCA_032468135.1 Calamaria suluensis | reverse complement strand
AGGGAGCCCATCCTTCCATCCCCCAGAAAAGCGATCCTAGGGGATTTGGGGGGCTCAACCTCCTCCACCCGCTCGCCATCACTCCCTTCTCTCGGAGTGAGGGTTTTTCAAGCCGCTCGCCAGCTGATTGGCGCTGGCAAGCGGCTTTGACAGCACCCGAAGTCGGCGCTCTCGAAAGAGCGTCCCCAGCGAAGCCGTTGAGCCACCGGAAGCCACGATTCTTCAAAATTCTTAAAGGTAGATTTTTTTTGGGGGGGGGGGGAGAGAGGTTTCCTCATTTTGTATTCCATTACAATTTAATTGAACATGGCTAGCCAAAGGAGGTTGCCAAGATATTTATGTGTACTTCATGGTGTCTCTTAATACTAAAAGTTTCTGTTTGACGAACAGAAGAGGACACAAATGCTGCACTTTATGTATTTGTACCAGGCACTTTCATCTGTTTATACCAAGCCAATGTTTAATTTTCAATATTGCCATTAGTAAATCTGTGAAGGCAAGTAAATAATCCTATTTAGGATTGTTATGCTTAGATTTTTATGAAATAAAGTCAGTGCAAAATACCATTGTGATTTGTAATTTTATTTATTTAAAGAATGAGTATTCTGCTAGTATTCTGCATAATTTACCAATACCTGTAAGTCCATTCTTTCTCCTGATTAAACAAATATCAATTAATTCTCTGGAAGAACACATACATATTAGGCATATTGAGAAAGTGTAGTCACACTTTCTTAAGAACTATTTCATAGTTATCTCATCTGCGAACAAACATGATAACTTAATTAAGATGTTTACTTAGGGGAGTAGAATGTGTTTACACAGAAAATAAAGTGAGAGCCTGTTTATTGACTCTAACTGCAAAATATTGAAGAAGCATTCAGCTATATTGACTAAATAAATTTAGTTTAGTTTATTCTATTGAAACAGGATGATTATATTTAAACAATTAGCATCACTTAGTAATAAAAAATAAAGCTTTTCTTGTGTTGTCAAATAAAATATGATTTTCTCCTTTAAAAATTCACCTTAATATGTGGAATATTTACCACATTTCTATTTATTTAAAATATGCTTAAAATGAAAAGAATCAAAAAAATTGATAACAGTTATTCATTAATTGTTAATGATATGTTATGTCAGTAATGAAATGTTCTGTTGATATGTCTCAACTGGAGTTTTTGACTTGTATGTATTTAGATATGCATATAGGTAGCTGTTGACTTTACATTTATTGTTAATAACTGTTTTAAATTATTTTGGCACAGAAGGGCATTTTACAATACATAAAGCACTTCAGACCATCATAAATGCTACACTATCTTGTTCCTGCAGTCATATGATGACAATCAGGGTTCTTGGCAACAGTCTGCACTTACAGCTAGTTGCCAAGCATCCCAAGATCATCTGATTGTATGAAAGAAGATTTTCCCTTCTTTCCACATGAGAATGGAAGAGCCATGCCATAAATATGCATGCTCCTACAGTCACCAGGTATAGTGGTTGCTGCTATAGTGACTTGGCCAAGAAGGACATGGAAGCTACCGATGTGAAGCCCCAGAAGCACCTCACAAATTATGGAGGTTTATGCCTTCAGTCCAAAACCAAAGTGTGTACAACAGATGGAAAGAGACCAGTTGGAGTCTGGTGAGTATCTAAGTCATGGATGAAACTAAAAACATTCAGGAGTATGTCAGTAAGATGGCACTAAAAGATTACCTGCCAAGAGAATGCCTGAGGCAGCAGCAGATGTGAGAAAAAATCAAGCAAGGCAAGACCCTGAATAGGATCTACTGTCAATAGATAAATTAAGTGGCAGATATTTGGAAATTCTACTAGTTGCTGTAAAAGACTGGGTTAAAAAACAGCACAAAGACACTGATTATAGCAGCACAAGAACAGGCACTAATCACCAGATACATAGAAGCAGGGGTCTATTCATAAGACAGGACCCAAGGTGCAGTCTATGAAGACAGAACTTGGACACAGCCCAACACATAATGGTAGGGTGTGGGATGCAGATAAGAAAAGAATACACTGAAGGATACAACCTGTGTTCAGGTACATCTGGGCTAGAACTTTTCTAAGTCTAGATGGCCAATCCCACAAAAGGTTGTGGAAAGCAAAAGGTCTAAGTTTCTATGAGATTTCCTGATACAGACAGACAGACAGTTACTGGCCAATCAGCCAACTATTGCAGTAGTATACAATGACCAAAAAACAGTGGTAGTTATAAATATAATAGCATCAAATGACAGCAACTTCAGAAAGAAGGAGTATGAGAAACCGGAGAAGTACAAGGACATGAAGGAGGAACTGGAGAGGATGTGGAAAGTAAAGGACAAAATGGTCCCAATAGGAAGAGCACTCAGAATAGTGACTCCTAAGCTTGGAGAGTGACTCCAACAAATCCCAGGAATGACACCAGTGCTCCCTGTCTGTAAAACAACAGTGCTACAATCAGCTAAGATCCTGTTCAGAACCTTAAAACTCCAATGTCTCTGGTGGAGGAAGACTGAGACTGAGAAAGACACAGACCATAACAATGAGAGAGCAATTTAATTCAAAGTAACTTTCAGTTTGTTTCATCACCAGTCACATTTGCATGTCAGAAATAAATTTGTTTACATAGTACCTGTTTTCTGCTAAAAAAAAGAGGTTGCAGGTGCTCATCACTCTTTTTATTGCCCACTTTTCATATTTTTGATCCAAAAAGATGACAAATTCACATTCATAAACTTTAATCCAAATTACCACAAATGCACTAAAAATCCCCACAATTTTCTAGCTGTGACAACATAGGGCTGGGCACGAATGCAACACAGCCAGTGTGAAGGCTTAACTCCCTTTATCGCTCTAACTTTTTCCCGGAAAGTTCCCAGAGTTCACAATAAGTCCAAGAGCAACACTCCAAACACACACACACACACACACACACACACACACACACCTCTACACCAGTGGGAGAACTATCCTGGCTGTTGTGAGTCCAGAGAAGCAGACAGTTCTGAGAGTAGAGAGAGTTCAGAGCTGTGTCACTGACTACTCGTCCCCAACCAGGCTAGGCAAATCAAGGCAAGTTGAACCCAGGCAAAAGGCTAGGCAAAGTGACAAGATGTTAGTAACTGCAAGTGTGGCTAGAAAAAAGCAACACTTGTTTCTGACAAGCTCCCTTCCTTATGGCATTCTTTAAACCTTATTCCTAAGGTGAGCCTTGTGATGAGGTGTGGGGCACTTGAGTTGTCTGTTCACCCAGTATTGATCCCACTGCCTTTCCATTCTCTGTTCTCGAGGATCAGGTGGGAAAGGCAATTATTCTTCTCCAGAGCTCCATTGATCCTGTGCTTCACTGCGTCCTCTTTTCCTCTCCTCCCCGCTTGGTTGGTCATCCGGAGCCCTCTTTTCATTGCTAGCAACCTTCCCAAGGTCCAAAGAACATGGGACTACTTCGTTCTGCTCCTCCAGTCATTAATTCAGGGCCAGCAAGGCTATGCTATCCTTCATCAGTTCTAGCTCCATCTCATCCACCTCCTGAGACCCAGGCTCTGACAGGGCCATGACACTAGTTCTTTGAAAACTACTGATGAAAGTATGATAGAAGTTTCATGAAATTAACTGTTTTCATGGAACCTTCTAAGATGTTGTTTCAATGTCTGGATATCATTCCTCTGTCAGCATCCAACTCAGAAGACGATGAAGAACAGCTGGCAGAGAGCAGTGCGGGGAAGGCTAGAGTTGCAGATGAGGATGGGGAAGAGTAGGCCCAGGCTGGACCCAGTGGGCTAGGGACAGAACAAGGGAGGAGGAGTTCAGAAGATGAACTGGGATCAGCTCCCCACCTGATCCAAGGCAGAGATGCAGGGACAAGAGAGCTTTGGAAAAAGGTCTACTCAGGAGGAAGTGAGAAATAGGATGCAGCTGAGCGGGAGGCTTTAAAACTATCCAGTTTTGTAGGATTAATCGAGAGTTAAAGGCTAATTTTTGGTGTAGCTGCTTTGGTAACTCTTTGCCTTCAAGATTCTAAATTCCTGTGTGAGATAAGCTTGGGCAGCGTTTATCACTTCCTAATTGTGAGTAATTTGGACTTCAGCCAGGTGCTTCATCTTGGTGTGTGTTTGTTTTGCTTTTGAAGACAAGTCAGCATTGCCGGAGAATTATTTTAATGAGCATTTGGGTTTGTAAATATTGTTTTTCTCTTTGATGCATTATCTTCCTGTTTCTGCATCAAGCTGGGTCATCACAATGGAGTGAAGAGAATCAAGAAACACTTTTTCATACTGTCTCCAAACTGACTTTTACCAATGGCCACAATTTTCTTGGCAAGATTTCAGAATGCCATACTTCCTTCCTAGGACTGTAAGAGAATGACTGTGCCAAGGACATCCAGATGGCTTGGCTTACACCAAACAGGCTTCCAAAAGACTATTTGAAGCTAAAATCAACCTTCTATGAATTTTTGAAGTGGGGTTTTTTGTGTGTGTGTGTGTGTGTTTTTGTGTGTGTGCATTTAATGAGTTCACATGAAAAATTTATTCAGCACCAAAATGATATGGCAAAATACTGCATACAAACAAAGAGAAAATCCCATTCTCTTCTCACACTAAAAGTGTTATCTGTAAGACAACAACCACGCAAGACAACAGCAAAGACTCCACAGGACTTTCATTTGTTAAACTACCTTTGGCCCCTGCATATATGCTGGTGTACTATTTTTTTAAAAAATCACTAAATAATTTAACTAGTACAAGTTATGCATCTACTATATAGTTGCATTATAAGTGGTTTTAGCTGTACTTACATGACTTACATAGCTTCGTTTAGGTATTAATGTAAGGGAGAAGGAAGATATACCTTCCATTAGTTATTTACATTGAAATAAGTAATTTAATATCAAATTTTCACACATATGATAGTGATGTTGAATAGGTGATTGTATTCTGGCATTATAAACATAGCTTTTTATAAAATTCATATTTTAAAGTCAGTTGTTTCAGATCATTGAGCCTTTTTGCTGTAGGAATTTTTCATTTTTAGTGCATATAATTAAAGGAACAAAATTACTTACTTTATTACTTACACAGCCAATGATTTCTTTCTGAAAATAGATAGTAAATGCAGACATGATCCCATTGTAAAGAGAGACCATAAACCTACTGTTATGTTCTACATAAGTTCTTCTGCAAACAGTTTGGGCGGGAAGCCAGCAAACAGTTAGGCAGGAAAGCCGGAAAGAATTGTAACAGTAGAGAAGCAGGTGAAAGGGCTTTCCGCAACAATGTTAATTAGGCGGGAACAATTGAGAGTGCTTATTGGATACCCCGGCAGCTGCAATGTCTGCTAGATTATTATTGATACATTGTATTGCGGGCGGGAAAAGATAGAGTACTGATTGGATAAGAACTGACTGCAAAACTGTATAAATACAAGCACTTTATTGTTAATAGTTTGATCACATCAGAATTATTTTTGTACATAATAAAAGATGTTGGATCCATTCTTCTGTGTCACCTGATTCATTCAGAGAACATAACACCTACTCTAGGATATAACTGAAATGAAGCATTATACTCCCCCATAGTTGCTTTTATTGTGAAGTGTCTATAATCAAAATTAATCACAATGAGATATGAGGGGAAAGGATATAATTCCCGGAACTAAAGAGGTATTCACTGAAACTTTGTCACCTCATTTCCATTTATTTGCTGGACAAGTCTTCCAATGTTTGAAAAAGAGAAGCTGTTCAGTCATTTAGGAAATAATACATTTTTAAATTTTTTTTATTAAAAAAGGTTTAACAATTACAAAAAGTTTTTCCTCTCCCCTCCCTCTCCCCCTCCCCCTGACTTCCCAGAGCAAATGCAAGGTATTACAAATAATAAAAACAAAAACAAAGAAAAAGAAAAAACAGGCTAAACTACATTACATAATTCTAATATCTTCAAACACTTTCTGATAAAGCTAATATAAAACTAATATAGTCCTTATTCTTTATTCATATGCTATTTGCATCTTCTTAGTCTGATATTTATTTTGTATATATACAATCCACTTCTTCCATTCCATTATATATTTTTCATTAGTATAGTCCTTCAGGTATGCTGAGATTTTCGCCATTTCTGTTAGGTTTATTACTTTCAAAGTCCATTGCTCTATAGTTGGTATATCTTTTCTCCCAATATTGTCCCACCAACAGTCTCACTGCTGTTATTAAGTTCAACATCAATTTCATTTCTTTATTAGTACAATCTGTGATTATTCCCAATAAAAATAACTGTGGAATAAATTTTATCTTTTTCTTACAAATATTTTGCATTATCCATCATATTTTTATCCAAAATGCCTTAATTTTCTTACAAGTCCACCATATTTGATAATATGTAGCATCCTCACATTCACATCTCCAACAGTTTGGTTTCACATTTGGATATATGCAAGATAACTTTTTAGGATCTAAATGCCATCTATAAAACATTTTATTAAAAAATTCTGTTAAGTTTTGGGCTTGTATAAACTTCACATTTCTAACCCAGATTGTTTCCCATGTATCCATCATTATTGGCTCACCAATATTTTGTGCCCATTTTATCATACAGTCTTTAACTAATTCTGTTTCAGAGTCTATTTCTATCAATACAATATATAACCGTTTTATATGCATAGGACTTTGATCCTTAATTTGTTTCACCAAATTATCATCAACTGTTGTTATACCAATTTTTTGTTCTTGTCTTCATCTTGTTTGCAGCTGTACATATTGAAACGATGTTTGTTTAATATTTTCTTCTCTAAGTTGATTTAAAGATTTTAATTGCCATATCCCACCATCCATCTTTAAAGGCTCACAACACAACTTGTTCTCTTGTCTTTGACCTACATTTGTGTACTCTATCATGTGTCCGGGTATAGTCTATATTGGTAATTTCTCATTTAACTTATATTAGTACTTTTTCCAGACACGCAACAGAGCATTCCTCAATATGTGACTTTTAAAGGTACTGCTAACTGTTTTCCCATTTATGAAATATGCATGCCATCCATAAGTCAAATTATAACCCTCTATATTTAATATTCTTTTTTCTGTCAGGTTGAACCAATCACTAACTGCTGATAATACAGCAGCCTCATAATATAGCCTTATATTAGGCATTTTAAGACCACCTCTTTCCCTTACATCCTGCATTATTTTTTGTTTATCTCTCGTCTTCTTACCTGCACATACAAATTTATTAATACCTTGCTGCCATTCCTTCAAATTTCCATTTCTCTTCAGTACAGGTATCATTTAAAGAAGAAATAAAAATTTAGGTACATTATTTACTGCTCATAAATGTACCTGAATGTACCTATAGAATTTACTGTTTCACTTTTCCATATTATCTACTCTCCCCTTGTCTCAATATCTCAGATGTTTCTTTCTTTCAAATACACTGTAAGTACAATTCCTGAAACTTCCTAATTTACTTTTCAAATGAATATAGCTACAGTTTTTATTGTATTGCTTCAGAATAAAATATTAAAAAAACATTTATTTTTTTGTGATCTATAAATTGGTTCTATTTTGTTTTCAACTCATTTTTGTAAAATATTTTGAGAAATACCTTTGCAACTTATTTATCACTATTTATGTTTCCTATGATACCGATTAGTTCAAATTTTCCTCTAATATATACTGTATATATTTATATATAATTTTAATAGTGCCATCTTTAGAGTAAAATTTTGTAATTTTCCTAAATAAAATTATTGTTGTAGAATTATATTTTTAAACAAGCAATAACCTATTATCCTAGGGAAGATATGATAGCAGTGTTCCAATAATAGAAAAGCAGCCACAGAGAGGAGGGGTCAAGCTATTTTCCAAAGCACCTAAAGGCCAGATAAGGAAAAATCACTGGAAACTGAAGAAGGAGAGATTCAACTTGGAAATAAGGATATTTTTTTTCTGACAGTGAGAACAATCAACAATGGAACAGCTTACCTCCAGAGGTTGTGGAAGCTTCAGCACTCGAAGCTTTCAAGAAGAGATTGGACTGTCATCTGTCAAAAATTGTGCAGGGTCTTCTTGTGTGTGGGGTTGACCTACAAGGCCCCTTCCAACTCTGTTAATCTGTATCTAAAAATTGGAGAAATGAAAACTCAAAGCATAATTCTATGGTTGTTCTCAAAATGGCAACTGAGAGCAAATGTCTTCTTTCCCATCCCCCAAAATTGATATTGTGGCAAGAAGCTAAAACTAATAAAACATGAATATTAATTAGTATTACCCTGTTTCACCCAAAATAAGACATCCCCTGATAATAAGCCCAATCGAGTTTTTGAGTTCATGGCAATAAGGCCAAGTTCTTATTTCAGGGTTCAAAAAAATATAAGACAGTCTTATTTTTGGGGAAACATGGTAATATTAAACTACATTTGGAGATCATATACCACATAAATAGCAATCAGTTAAAACAGCATCATTGAAGAAACAGAATACAAAATGAACATTTGGGTCTAAAGAAGTTGGGAAGTTAGAAGAATGTCTGGAACTGTAGCCTAATAATGACTATGCCACTGTGTGATTATGTAATATGCCGAGCAGAAGAAATCAGCTTACTTGAATGCCCACCTTCAGCTGGGGAATACTTTTGGGCTTGTGCAATATCAGGTCTTCAGGAAAGATAAATATGAGTATGGTGTAGGATTGATTGGGATGCCCTCTTTATCATGTTATATATAGTGGGACACTAGATTGTTAATTGCTATGAACAATGCTTGTATACAATCATACACTTTGTTTCCCATAAGGATCTGATATGCAATGTAATGCTTCTCAGAACCAAGTTTATTATTTAATTCTCCACTGCAGGTAATATTAATGCAATTTTATTGAAAAAGAACCCATAAAGGCATGTAAAAGCATTGCAGAAATATTTTCCACCATACTGAATATCAGAAATATTTTTTAAATGTGTAGAATCATTTCACTCCAAGTTAAACGTCACGTTAGAATATTTCCACAGAACTATGAATGAGTGATTTCAAAAGTTTTAGGAACTGATTATCAGAAATGTCCATAGTGCATGCTACTTAAAAATCCAATTGCAATGTTATTTGACTTAGAATGATGACAAAAAATGTTTCACTGTTATGTTGATTATAATGGAGAGGAGAAATTCTTTGTTCTATTTTGCTTAACTTATTTTTTTCACTTTTAAATTCATAGAGTAGCAGGAGCTTTTGTTCATATTTGCCAGTAAGTCAATCTTTCTTCCCGGCATCAAGAGATGACCTCTTCAGACCTAAATATTTATCAAGTCAGCAGTTTATTCCCTTAGGCCTCTATCTTCAGCCTTTTCCTCTTCTAGTCACGTCTATTGAAGGACTTTATACATCCCCATGAGGAAATAAACTAATCTGCTTCCTTTTAAAAAACAAGAATAACACCTTTACTTACCAGACTTTATCTGTGAGATCAGAAGGCTAATAAAGAGAGACTTCATCTATTTGGAAAAGGTTCTTGGCAATATTAGCATTATAATTGGAACAGAGTTAGCTTCATGCCAGTGGTGAAAGTTTGTTTATTGTTATAATGTTCAGTAGCCTCATATTTAATTTTAAAATAATTCTGATTTAAAATAAAATTTAAAAAGTTGTAATTAATTTTACAGTTTTTAAGTAGTTCTCATCTTACAACAGTTCATTTAGTGACCATTCAGAATGGCACTGAAAAAAGTGGCTTATGACCCTTTTTCACACTTACAAATATTGTAGTAGCCCCATGGTGCACATGATCAAAATTCAGATGCTTGGGAACTGACTCATGCTTACAGAATGCTGCTGCAATGTCCCTGAGTCCTGTGATCACCTTTTGTGACCATCTGACAAGAAAAATAAATGGAGAAGCTAGATTCACTTAACAGCCAAGTTACTAATTTAACAATTGCAATGAATTACTTAACAACAAAGGTTATAGAATATAATAGAATAGAATAGAATATTTATTGGTTGTGTGATTGTACACACAAGGAATTTATCTTGGTGCATATGCTTTCAGTGTACATAAAAGAAAAGAAATGTTCATCAAGAATCATAAGGTAGTCACTTAATGGTAGTCAAAATTCAACAACTGTCTCTTTTAGCAAAAAAAAAAAATTGGGCTGAATTGTGATAGTAAATCGAGCACTAATTGTACACACTTTCAAATCATTGTAAATGTAATATATATGCCTTTTGCAAAATAATAATCTTATACAAACTGAAATAACTTAACAACATCATTGTGTATGCATGACGCATGGTGGAATAAAAAACATACATTTGCAGTATTTTGTTGCCCATCACCAGGCAATTATATATATTTTAAATTCAGTAGTTCATATTTATAATTATTTTAATTAAGAAGGAAGGAAGGAAGGAAGGAAGGAAGGAAGGAAGGAAGGAAGGAAGGAACGAAGGACAATTTTTTCCCATTTTTTTCAGAAATGAAAATTAGAAAACCACCAA
>JANHFP010008115.1:0-10478 GCA_032468135.1 Calamaria suluensis | reverse complement strand
AAGTATTTGAGTTTCATTTTCAGGATTTGGCCTTCTAAAGAGCAGTCAGGGTTGATCTCCTCTAGGACTGACTGATTAGATCGCTTTGCAGTCCAAAGGACTCGCAGGAGTCTTCTCCAGCACCAAAGTTCAAAGGCCTCAATTCTTTGGCGCGCAGCCATTCTTAATGTCCAACTTTCACAGCCATAGATTGCAACTGGAAAAACCATAGCCTTGACTATGTGCACTTTTGTTGGCAGGGTGATGTGTCTGCTTTTTAGAATGCTATCTAGATTTGCCATACCTTTTCTCCCAAGGAGTAAGTGTCTTTTAATTTCTTGGCTACAGTCCCCATCTGCAGTCCCCATCTGCAGTGATCTTGGAGCCCAGGAAAATAAAATCAGTCACTACCTCCATGTGGATAATAGAATTAACAAAATTCCTAATGTAAATGTAAAATGCCCTAATGTATATTCCTAGTATTCTTCTCCTATACTACCCCGGAGCAGTAGAAAGCTGATTACATTATTTGTTAAAAAAATATTTATGCATAGGAAGAAAAACCTCTGTCAAACGGGACAGATGTACTTATAAACTAGTTTCTCTGTTTGTTCCCTAATTTTTGTGTAAATGTATTTCTTGTGAATCAAAGCTCAGTGACATATAATAAACTGGCTGAATTTTATCTGATGGCCATCAAATAACAAAGCTTGTCTACTTGGGCATGGGTTAAATTTTAAGAGCTATAAAAAAAAGAAAAAAGGTATCTAGCAGATCTTTTAACATCTCTTCACTACCAGATGTTGATGTGGTTTTATTTCCAGAGAGAGTAAAGATTTTGAGGATGTGCTTGCAAAGTACTCTTTTTAAAATCAGTGTTTCCCCAAGGGTAAAATAAGATGTTTTCGGTCTGAAATTGCAGTGCCCTGCTTTTCTCCTGGTAAAGCATCCATGGAGAATAAGGAAAGGGCTGTTTTACACCTTCAAAGGAGGCAGGCAGCAGCTGTAGAAGGAGCATGCTTGCTCTTGTGTCATTTGATAAAATAAAGAGAAACAATCTGCCTTTTACAGGCTGCTACTGAAGGCTGGATTAAGAGCAGGGGTGATCATTCATATGGCTAACGGCAAGCAGTTCAGAGTGCAAAACTTCAATTCATGGGGAGTCACAGGTTCTGTTTCTCTGTTTTGTAGCAATGGTCAGTGTCACTTTTAACATGTTTTAAACAAATCAATCTCTAGTGCTACAATGGTCAGTGGAAAGGGACTGAAAGGTTAACACTGAAATGATAATAACATTTCAATCATTGTAATTTTTTTATCATGCAAACATGAAATCAGAGTCACCTCCTGCTGAATTTTTCCCTGTTTTCTGAACAAGAAATATATCATATGGAATAAGTCTATGGAACAACTTGAAAGAGAAAACAAACAAACAAACAAAAACACATTTCCTGAAATGGACAGTATTTCGGAGGCTCTGACACAACAGTCTCAGTATTTATGAAAAGGGCTGGTCTCTCAAGTATATGCTATAGATTATTTAATGCATTGGCTCCATTTGTGGTCTCTGCACTAAGACCAGGCATATTTTCAGCTTTGAGGATTGAAGGTATTTATGGGAACTGAATAAGTGGATGGGAAATTAGTGGAAAATAATTTCTTTGAAGTACCAGCACCCATTTTAACAGCCTTAGCTGCTTAAAAGAAGGTAATTCATAACACATTTAACAGAAATAATTGCAGCAGCAAATTTGGTATGTTTTTAGACAAAATGGACAACACATTTTGCTACCTCACAAATGTTTAGCATTCGGAAAACAGAAATCTATTTATTTAATCAATTTCAGTAGCCACCCGTCTCAACAAATGATTCTGGGTAGCATTCATCATAAAACGTAAATACAATAAAAAGTTATCTTAATAGTTAAAATAGCACAAAATAAATATATATGACACCAAGTAAAATTGTTGCTATGGCTCTTAATACAACCAGGTAATAGGGTCCTTAATATACTCAGGCCCCGAGGTCTGGGCACCCAACCCAATTTTATGGCCTTGCAAAAGGCTAACAGAACTGGAATCATCCAGGTATCTAAAGGGATAATATTCCAAAGGACAAGAGCTATGATGGAGAAGGTACATCCCTTGGTTCCTGCCAGCTGACAATATTTCCACATTTCACAAAATACATTATACAAAAAGATAATTGTTTGGTTGCCTTAATAAACTAGAAGGATAAAGAAATATTCTTTCAGATTGATTTTTTGTGTGGGTTTTCAATAGATGAAAATAAATTAATTATATGAACAATTTAATGTAACTAACCAGGTGGAATTTTGGATGTATGCACTACTGTAGATATGTCCTTTGCTGAGGGTATGGTATATTGAACATAATAGGTCGTGCTAAAGTGGCAAGACCAAACTGGTAGTGTTAATGATTACCTCTGGAAACTATTTAGACTCTTTCTTTTCTTAAATATTTGTTTTCACAAATGAATATGGATGTAGCCATGCTGAATAATTACTTTACCTGCTGTTGGGAATAATTTATTGTCTGCCCTGTGTGCCTATATAACTACATACTACATGAATGTCTGCAAGGAAAGACATTTTGCCTATTCAGTCATAAAAGCTTCTTAGTAAGAATACTGATAAGGCAGGTTTTGATCATTGAAAAAAAACAACAGTAATTATGACTTGCATTCCAAGAAGACTTTGTGACCCCCATGTAAACCAAGCAGAATATTGATGAAGATCCTCAATTCTCATCACATCAGCCTTCTAAGATAGACTAGACAGGAAACAAACCAGATGATAATTCTTTTTTAAAAATATTTCTTAACTGCCTATCTCACTTGGAAATGTTAAGCTGCATTAATTGAATTTTGCAAGTCTAAAAGTAGGAATCTCCCACTGTCTTTATTTAGAGATGTCCTGAGTTTCTTTCTCTGTCCCATTGTGTAGCTGTAGACTCTCACTCCCCTTATCTACTGTTTCCATAGGCAGTATCTTTTTCCCGTTTCCCACGGTCATTTTCACATACCATTACAGACTAGAGAAGTGGATATGGTGTTGTTAGCAGTAATCAGTGGCCAAATGATTAACTCTGGTAAGTGAAAGTTCTCAGTTTCAGGAGAGGTAGAGAGGTTACCCACCTGTAGCACAGCTGAGTTGAATGTCCAGGTGATGAGGAAGAGGCACCACACTGACATCTGCAGCAAAGCTTTAAAGGACACTGGACTCACTCGAAGTCTCAGTTTCTTGATCACTTTCAAATCAGTCAATTTATGGTAGAATAATTGAATAACAATAGATTGTAACCTAACCTGTGTATTGTAATGGGAATTTTATATTATTACTATGAATTACTATTTGAACTAAGTTTGTCAATTACAGTAAATAGGATGAGTGATATTTTATATGTAATAAATGGACTGATATCAAGAATATGGAGATTGGCATAAAATAATATATTGAAATATTGAACAAGTACGGAAATATTATAATGTAACTAATAATGACTATTATTGTTAAATGTATCAAATATGAAAAATGTTGTTTTACTGGTACTAAAAAATGAACCTGGTTTCACACTGTTCACGCAGTGAAATGTTTGTTGAAAAAAAGGTTTTTAGAAAAACGGTCAATTTACATTTAAAGAAAGCTGTTCTGACTGGCAGGAAGAAAAAAGCAACAGACACTTGGTGAATCAGACTTCATTGCAGATTAAAGAAATGAAAAAAGGAAAAAAAATAATTTTAAGAATTTAAAACTAACAGCAAAAATCTGTTTGTCAAAGCTGTCAAAAATTTTAATCTAAGAAAATTATGAACAGATGAACATGACAGTTTGAATTTAAGGTATTAACAGTTTGATGAAACACTTTTGATAATTACTTGGGGGGGGAAGTAGGTGAACCTTTGTGGGAATATTTATTTAGCATGAATGGGTTAAGGCAATTGGTGGATTTTACAAAACAAAAGACAAATATAATATAAAATTGACTGTGTGATAAGAGCTATGAAATATCAGATTGGACTAAAGCCTTAAGGACATAAAAATGGCAAGAGGGGGAGAGAGACTGCTTTTCATTTTTTACTTCTGTAACTGACTCAACTTTTGATTTTGGATTACAAATAAGAGTGGCAGCTACTAGATAGGCAGCAAAAATTGGTGAAGGTAGGAGAGGTTTGCTAAAACAATAGACGGAACAGCTGACAGATTTTTCCAGAGACATTTTAGCAAAATGTTTGAGGTGACAGGGATAAAAGTATGACGCTGTCAAATTTAAATTTAGTTTTACTTAATGGAGTTTTCTAAATAATATACTTAGCATTTTGTACTGGGAAAAGGAGAGCATTTTCAAATTTTAAATTACTTCTTACCTTATATTAATAGACTTAGTTTGGTGCGCCCCCCAACCTTTTGAGCACCAGGGACTGGTTCCATGGAAAGGTTTTCTTTTGAAGACTGGAGGGGACATGTTTTCATGTGCTGCATGTCCTGGGAAGGAGCTTCATTTGTTTGCATGGCTCAATTTCTGGCATGTCATGGACTCTTGCCAGACCACGGACTGGGCATTGGGGAACCTGGACTAACTCTGATTTATATACCTGTTGTGGATGCCTTAGAATTGTCTTAGATCAGAGGTTCCCAAACTTGGCAGCTTTAAAACTTGTGGACTTCAACTCCTAGAATTCCCCAGCCACTTCTGCTGGCTGGAGAATTCTGGGAGTTGAAGTCCACAAGTCTTAAAGCTGCCAAGTTTGGGGACCTCTGTCCTAGATGAATCTCCATGTGAAAAGAAAAAATGTGCAAAGAACCAGAATTAACTAATCCTCATTGTTTATAATTTCCTACCGATATAAACCTATGCTTCAATTATATAGCTCCTGTATTTCTTTCCAAACATCACATTGTTCATATTGTCTGATTGTTGAAACACATTTATTTTTTTTAATCTGACCCGATTTTCTTTAAAAAAAAGTATATGTGTTTCTTCTGCAAGCCTATTGACAGATAGTCTCTAATCGTTTCAGACCAATTAAGTCTGTCAATACCTACATTGTGATATTTGGGGGAAACTACATTCAGTGAAAAAGTGAAGTGCTGATGTGTTTGCCATAATTATCACCAGTTGCAATATGATTACCTGGTACCCTGTTAATCGGTACTTTGGATAATTTTGCACAATGTACTTCCTCACAGGTTTGTTCTAAGAAACAAGAAGGTGGCACTTTAACTTGAGCAAAAATTATGCAAATATTTTGGAGCTTTCTGGAATGAGGATGAAGTGTAAATGCAATAAATAAAACAGAAAATACCGCACAAAGGGTTAAAACTGTGTTACTACTTAAAGAAGAAACAATACATTTATTTTTATATCAAATACAAGTTTCTATTTCAGAAGTTAAATTTAATATTTTGATGGGAAAAAGAGAGTGTATGTGTTTGCTTACATTTATTCATTGAAAATATTCTGATTGTTTTGTTTGTTTTTTAAAATCCTTTCTATTTGTTCCCAGGAGATACCAAAATGTATAGTAACTATTTGGTTTGCTTTTCTAACTACCTCTCAGTTCTCTGTCATGGAGCTATTTTATCCTCTATTGAACTTCTGGATGATCAGTGGAGCCATTAAAACAAAATGTGCTAATATTGCTTAAGATTCATCATTTAATTAAAAAAAAGTTGGATAATAAAGCACTCTTAATTGCTGCAGAATTATTTTCAAAATAAGATGCAATGCTATATACTCATCTTTTTATGTTGGTTCTTTTTCCAATGAATATCGAAGTCTAAAATCAAGGAGATATCTGTGATCTGTATTTCTTAATTTTGCCTTTTTTCAGAACTATTAAGCATATCTGACTTTAGACTTGACAACATTTATGTTAGACTGATGTGTTTTCTCAGTTGTGCCATTTTAAACTATAGTCAGGATTTATTTTTGTCTAGACATGCATAATGTTGCAGTACTCATCTGTGTGAGAGGAAAAGGGGAAATTACAATGATCTCAAGATCACAATGAAAAATGGATAACACTGCAGACAAAGTAAAAGGAACACATAAAAAAGATCCATTTTTCAAAAACAGATTTAGCACAAGGTGAAACCTTTACTGAACATTAACTTTTAGGTTTTTTGTACTTTGTTTACTACATTTAATGAGTAAGAATAAACCATTTTTTTTACTACACCCACACAAATCAAGCAAGATTGTCAGGTTGGATAGCTTCTTGTAAATTTCAGCAGAGCTGAAGTTTAACACACAGTCACCCACCCACACCCACCCACACACTATGCCAGTCAATTTCAACCATGGCTGGACCACAAAGGGATTACTGAGGAAAACATGATATCTCAAAGAAAGCTCAGCCAAAACCATAATCTTCCCTTTTAGCCAACTGGATTAATTTCTAGATACTGTTCAATCAACCATAGATCCTCTAGTTTTATTCCCATGCAGGCGTTTACTATAATGAAAAGTTGGTATTCAGTGCCCTTTCCCATCCATATCACTATGAGAAGAGATAAATGAAAGAATATTTTAATGGTTCATTGCTTCTTATTTTATTTTGATAAATCAGAAAGGAATTTAAAATCATACATTTGATCTCATCAGACTCTTAGCTTTGGACTAAGTACATGTGGTATAAATAAACATTAGAAAATATATGTGCATGGGGACAAATCAAAAGATATGGCTAAAGTAAATACACATTTTTAACAAACTCATCTATTTTAAACAGTTATTAAAAAAAGTTAAAATCTGAACTTTTAGCTTAGTTTTACTGAACTAAATGAGAGAAAAGAACAATTGTCACAGTTGGAGAAAATGACTTTGATTACAATGAATGTCCGGCAGACAATACCAGTTTTGATATCTACCATTTAAACAATGATAAAAAGAGATATCTAAATTTGTGTAGCAGGGGAAAAGCATTTTAGTTACAATGGTTTTACATTATAGTTCAGTTAAGTGTACAGTAAGGTATTACAGGATGGATAAGAAACATTATGCTTACCTGATCTGTAATTATATTTTGCAGTCTACTGTTTGTTCGGATGAAAGAATGGAGAAACAAAAAGCTTTTAGAGTTAGATGGATATGGCTTAAAATTTAGGTAGCATGGATATCGCTAATACAAAAAGTTAAGGTTAATGTAGATTTCAAAAACCATTTTGTTAGTCATTCCATAGTTAGAGCATGAAGACACTTAAACCTGAGTTGTCCTTCAAAATAACTTTCTGGCTGTCAACACAGTAGGCATTTTATAGAAAAGAAATTAGTATTAAAGATACATGATTAACTTACTCTGATATATTAGAATTTTATGAAGGAGAATACAGAATAGAAATAAGACAAGAGTTGACAGTAGATGGATGTTAATGTCAATGGGTTTCTTACATAGAATTATTAGAAAGATGTAAAATAGATAAGATAACTTTTAGTTTTGAATACTGCAAGACACAATTTGAAATGGAATTGCATACAATTTATTTAATAAAACATGAAACAAATGAATAAATGGATGGATGTATCATACAACTTTGATTATAATATGCAGATGGCTTAAATGGAGAAACGTGATTGAAAGAACTGAAATTTATATTATAGTTTTAGGTATAATTGTTATAAAATAACATATGACTGGTGCAGGTCCCTGGAAAATTGTCTAGAATGTATAAAAGGTTTTTAGAACTTACACTGGAAATATAATCAACAATCAGGGACATTTTATCATGCTTGGTGGACATATAAAAAAGGCAGAAAATTTTGGATTATGTTACATCCAAATAAAATTTTAAAGATTCATCTACGACATTTTTCTTTTGGGACTGACAGATGAACAGCTGGGGAAAAATCATGGGGTTTTGTTTTTATATATGACAGCAGCAAGATTATTGTATGCACAAAGGTGGAAAGGTTTGATTTTATGCATAATGGAGGAATGAATGGTGATGTGAGAATCAAAAAAATATAGCCTATTGATCTATTAGATTCAATATGTCCTATGGATGATAGCAGGCCCCAGAAGAAAGAGATATGAACCAAAGTCTTCAGCTAGGATGGTTTCAAAATATACCAAAACTATTTGTAATCCTGCTGATGCTTTTCCAAAGTATGCATTTGTATGGATACATTTAAAACAGGAAGAATGAAACTGTTGGAACTGAGGAACTGAAAATAATGTAAACAGGTATTTACAGAAAGTGACAGTTAGTGAAGTTGTGAAGTGTATATGTGGTTAGAAGAAGAATATGAAGGATAAGTTTAGAGATCAGCTCACAGTCCTTTGATTTATGTAAGTCCATGTAGGATCTGCTGTATATTATTGGACCCTATTGCACTGGCTTGTTAATACAAGTGCATTACTGCTATTATATCTTTTATATGTATTCATTTCTTAGGTTCCAAATTATTAGAAACAATAAACTTCTCATCCTAAAGAATTGTTGCTAGGGTTGTTTTCTTTGTTTCCTATTGGAATTTTCTTTTTTTTTTAAAAAAAAAAAAGTCTTTATTGATTTTTACATGTTAAAATGCCCATGTTTATCCATTCATCTTTCTTACTTTTACAATATCTCAATATCTTTGTGTCTAAACATGGAAAAGAAAACATAAACAACACAAAAAAAGAGAAAACATAAAACACTGTACATAATACACTACCTTAACTTACATTTACATAAAATGGCTTATTATTGCATTTTACTTTTACAACTTCAATACCTATTCATATTTTTAATATCATACCAATTCTTTAAATAAATTTCATATATTCTATCTACCTAATTTCCTATTAGAAAATTCCTATTGGAATTTTCATATGACAGTGAAGATAATGGAACTTGCTGAGATGGCAAATTGACAGCATTAATTAGAGATAGGACATTTCCTAAGTTTAATGATGATTGGAAACCCCTTATTGACCTTTTGTGGAAACTGGAAAAATGAAGTTATGATATACATTTTGATTATTAGAAAGAAAATAATTGATTATAGAAAAATGTAAACAGTGTAGTAACCATAAAGAGGTTAAATTACAATAATGTTTATAACAACTGTAAAAGAAGACCAGCTGTCACTTCTTCATAATCTTTTCTTTTCTTTTCTTTGATTTTTACACTTTTGTTTTGTCTTTTTCTTCTTTCTTCTTTTTCATTCTAAAGCATTGGTTCTTGTTATTTTTTATTGTCTCCAGTACTCTAAAGATATTATAAAAGAAAAATGTTAAAATCATGTATTCAATTCCAGCACAATGCAGAATATTTCAGAAATTAAATATATTATTATACAGAAACTTAAATACTTATGCTACGTTAGGATTTATGCTTTGTTGCATTATTTATTGTTTTATGGTCTTATACACTGTTTTGTCACTTCAATTAGATCTAATGCAATACAACGCTATCCTCAGATTTTTAGATTGTGTTTAGCTAAAATAACACATTTAGTCAGTGTCTTAACACATTTTACTATATATAATTTTGACTATTATATACCCGCATTTTGCTTTTGAACAGAAGTTCGTAGGATAGTTGCAAAAACAAGTGTGTTGCAGATGTGTAAAATCTAAACATTTCTTTAAGATCTCATTTTTTGAACTGAAGTATTTGAAATACATGTCTGCCTATTATGTGTTGTTATTGTCAAAAGTGATGAAAGTTTAGTCATCTGAAGCTTTGGATAATATTCAAAAGTTTTCACAAGCCTGTTTTCTGAAGTAAGACCAAAAATGTAGTTTAAAGTTTTCCCTTTTCAAGTTAAGGAAATCTAAAACTTATGAAAATCCAAACTAAAATGTGTATTTAACATGAAAGATTTTCTGTTCATAGTCAATTAGACAGAAGGTTGTAATGATGAAAGATATGAATGATCCAGTTCACCCTAATTCTTTATATTTGTCAATTTAATTTTATTGTTGACATTGATGATTACAATGGGCACAATTCAGTGAACTGAAACTTTATGCGGTGACATTGTATATTATCTTTGGTAAAAATCCTGGACAGCACGGAACAGCTTTATCCAATAAAGCATCTTACATATGATATATTGGAATTTCTGAATGAAAACAGGTATTGCATACATCTTTTTGTCAAAAATTTTCAGAATTTCTTGAGAATGCAAATATATAGATTTACCCTTTTATCCCTTTCTTCTTTGACTATAGTGCTCTAAGAGGTTTAAGTAGTGTCCCCAAAGCTGATTTATTTTCATTTTCTCTATCTTTTTTCATAAATATCAGAAGAGTCAGAAGAGCCTCAATCCACACATCCAATTAACTTTTCTGATTCATTATTTGTATGTTAATTTGTTGTTGTTAATTGCAAAGTCGTGTCTAATCCATCGCGACCCCATGGACAATGTTCCTCCAGGCCCTTCTGCCCTCCACCATCCTCTGGAGTCCATCCAAGCTCACACCTACTGCTTCAGTGACTCCCTCCAGCCACCTCGTTCTCTGCCGTCCCCTTCTTCTTTGGCCCTCA
>JANHFP010008114.1:169141-180283 GCA_032468135.1 Calamaria suluensis | reverse complement strand
AGGAAGGAGGCCCAGCGGCCTGGACCTGGAGAGGCGGGGGGGGGGGGCTGTTGCCCAGGAGACTAAGATCACAAGATAAATAAAATATATTAGTAGTGTGCTCATTAGAATATGAAAGTAGTAACTAGATAACTGGAAACTTAAACTATTTTAGTAAATATTATGAGAATGCAGGAATGGGAAATTTCCTACTGTTAGTCAATTAAACTATAAAAATGTAATGCAAAATAAGCTTTAAAGTTATAAACATATTTTGTATTATGCCTTTCAATCTCGAAAAACAAGACGTTGTGTAACTAAATGGATTTAAAACCTTTCCCTATCCCTTTTTACCTTTTCCCCTATCCAAAGAAATACCAATAAATTCTTTTGAAAGAAAAAAAAAAACTCCTTGCAGTAACCCAAAGGTGCTTACCAAACCTGAACTTTCGTACTTATTTTCCTTGAAAACATTTCACTTCTCATCCAAGAAACTTTTCCACTTCTGACTGAATAGTGGGCAATGGAAGGATTTATATTTCTTAGCAGTAACCCTTAGTATTTTTAGAAGGAATATAAATCCTTTCATTCCCCACTGTTCAGCCACAACTGAAGAAGCTTCTTGGATTAAAAAAAATGAAACTTTTCAAGGGAAAAAAAACCCATGGAAGTCCACTACTTGCCTTTGATAAGCAACTTTGGGACAACCATGACCTGGTTGAAGAAGCAACATCTGGAACACTTTGAAGATGATCTCAAATCAGTGGTGGGTTGCTCCTGGTTCGGTCTGGTTCTACCAAACCAGTAGCAAAACTAATGGGAGCCTCCACCCACCCGAACATCATCAGGAATGATCTGCACATGCACAGAAGCGTGCATGCTCCCATCGCAAACCGGTAGTAAAGGTAAGTGGAACCCACTCCTGTCTCAAAGTTAATTCTTTGTCTGGAGAGGAATTACAAAGAGGAAGTGTATTCACTGACTCTTAATTCTGCTGTGGTTATCAGCTCCACTTTTTACAAAGCTATCTTTGGTCAATCATTATTTTCCCTGGGAGCTCCATGGTAAGTTTACATGCTATATGAATACAGCCAGGGGTAAAATCCAGCAGGTTCTGGAGAACCGGTAGCAAAAATTTTGAGTAGTTCAGAGAACCAGCAAATACCACCTCTGATTGGCCCCAAAGTGTGATGGGAACAGGGATTTTGCATTATTCTTCCCCTGGAGTGGGGAGGGAATGGATATTTTGCAGTATTTTGCAAGCTATGCCCATCAAACCATACCATGCCCACCAAGTCATGCCCACAGAACTGGTAGTAAAAAAAAATTGGATTTCACTACTGAATACAGCTCTCAAGTAAGGAGGGACTATACCAATGGTTTGACTCGGTTCCTAATAATAAAAATTATTTAAATTCAAGCAAGCAATACATATAGGATTGTGTTTAGCAAAGATCAGCTGTCTAGTTCCATATGTTGCTATTTTCCCTTTGCCATAGTTGCCCTATGATAATTGGCATTTCAGCTTGATCTATTTTTCCACTGTGCCACAATCACAGCTGTTTGATCCTTACATTAAAAATAACGCTTCAACACAGCTGTGACTACTAGATCATCATTTCAGAAATATTAACATGGCCAAGAATCCTCCATACAAGTCACCCTATGTTCTCTAGAATTCTGTTATGTTCCTCCCCAGGTCAAATTGAAGCAGTGCTGCATGACACATCTCAAGTTATGCTGCTGCACGGATGATGTTCTTGTTTATATAGTTTTATTTATTTTATTCTATTCTTATTTACGGTAAGCTGCTTGGGAAAATTTGCAATGGGAGGATATAAATGTTTACCACACAGCTTCAACCTATCCATTTTTTTCATTACAATGACAACTGTGGTTTACAATTCTGTGCTGTTACCAGATTCATTTGGGGGATGCTGCTAAGAGACAATAAAACAGCAACAATAAAGCAGACACACACACATACAAACACACACAGTGTGCTTTGTGTATTTGCATGTGTGCGTGTGTGTGCCAGTAATGGAAAATCAGACAAGAAAGGGAGGAATCCAGAGTCATTCAACAATCAGAGAAATAAACTTAGGAAGGACCCACCCTCATTGATTAGACACTTAAAAATGGCAGTGAGAAGTTTGTATCTTCACACTTGCAAGATTTTGTACATGTAGCTTTACAATAATATAGATTTAGCTCATTTCCCATCACGTTTACCCAGGAGGGCTGACAAGGGTAGCCCCGCAAAGCTACAACTGCAGTGCTATTGGTCACCAAAACCATGTGACCTGCCTGAAATTTCCTGCTTAAAATGTACATAATGTGACTGTAGTAAGAATGCATTTGTATTATATAAGAAATGTTTTTACATCAAACTGAGCTGGTAAGAAATGTCAGGTACAAACTGCTGCAACAACATATAGGTTGTCCTTGACTAATGACCACAATGGGAACAGAAATTCTATTGCTAACTGATGCAGTCATAAAGCATAATGTCATGTGACCACAGTCCTGGGTGGGTTGCCGTCATTAACTGAGAACTGCAGCTCTTTGAGTGAGTACCTACTCATATCCAAGCCATTCCACGCTTGACCCCTCCTAGCTCCAAGTCTCAGTAAGGTAGTAAGTAAGATCCACTACACTTCAGGAACTTTTTGCAAAAAGATTTTGTGAGATGCCATGGCTCTGGAACTGCTTTTGACTTTTTTTCTTTTTTGGAACAGCTAAAACCCCAGACCTTTTTTTGCAAAGACGCTTTCTAGCACTCCATGACTCTGCAACTGCTGTTGGCTTTGTTTATTTTCATAGACAAAGCCCAGCCCAGCCTGATCCCAGAGTGTGATGCAAATTCTGTTACGATGCTAGGGGATTCTGGGTATTGAAGTCTACATATCTTAAAGTTGCCAAGGATGAAAAACACTGGTCTAAATGTTAAGATTGCTTTTTCAAATGTGCTGGCTGTGAAGTAAAATGGGCTGTGGATAGAGAAGATAAGTATTTTGGCTTTGTCTCTTAGCTAGCTAACTGATTTATACCACCAGAATGTCAATTCTCAATAGCTTCCTTGTAAGACATCTTTCTTTGAGTGTTTACTCTCAGTGATCCTGAATGAGAAAACGAGAGAATGAACTTCCTGCCTCATTCATTTCACTACCAAAGAATACATTGTTCTCTGACCAAGGAAGACTGTGTGTCAGTAAACAGTTTGTGTAAGAGCTCTGAAGAGTCTTCCAGGAGGATAGCTTATTCTCCGTGATCTATTTGACTAATGAACTAGAATGATCATGTGATAAATATGCTTAATGACTTTTCTCAGTTGCTCCTGGAAATCCAAGCAGATAAATATCAAATCTCCCAGGCATCACTCAATGCATAGCAAATTCATCACAAAGAAGCAAATATGAGAAAGCAAGCTTTCCTTTTCCTAAATCAGAATGAACAGCAACAACACGCTACTGTTTTTCAGTTTTTCACTTAATTCTCTAGTCCTACACTTCAAATCTCTATCATGCCCATTCAAAGCAGAACATCATTTAAAGTATTGCTGGGGGGTGGGGAGGAGATGCCACAAGCAATGCACACTTTCTAGTTTTTATTATTATTTGAGGGAAAATAATTCTTTAAATGTCCCTTCCAATTCTTGGGGAAGTTATTTCATTCATAATTCCTGTGTTTGGACTATTTCCTGCATCATGGTTAAACAATACA
This sequence comes from Calamaria suluensis, assembly GCA_032468135.1. NCBI lineage: Eukaryota > Metazoa > Chordata > Lepidosauria > Squamata > Calamariidae > Calamaria > Calamaria suluensis. The sequence continues at coordinate 176,581 of JANHFP010008114.1, read as the reverse complement.
CAGTTACCACATCAACAAGACTTAGAGGTTTAAAAATAGCTTTCAGGGTTGAAAGGAGCATGGGCAATGGTATAATTATAGTATAGGGTGTTTAAGAAAGGCTCAGCGCCAAAGAATTGAGGCCTTTGAACTTTAGTGCTGGAGAAGACTCCTACAAGTCCCTTGGACTGCAAGGCAATCCAACTGGTCAGTCCTAGAGGAGATCAACCCCGACTGGTCTTTGGAAGGCCAGATCCTGAAGATGAAACTCAAGTACTTTGGCTACCTAATGAGAAGGAAGGACTCACTAGAGAAGAACTTAATGCTGGGAAAGATTGATGGCAAAAGAAGGAGACAACAGAGAACGAGGTGTCTGGAGGGGGCCACTGAAGCAGTAGGCGTGAGCTTAGGTGGACTCCAGAGGATGGTGGAGAACAGGAAGGCCTGGAGGAACGTTGTCCATGGGGTCGTGATGGGTCAGACACAACATCATGACTAACAACAACAAAGGGTGTTTAAAGGACATTTTGCTCCTCAGTTTTTGAAATAAAAAAGCAAAACCATCATTTTAGAAGCCTTTCAAAAAGCTTTAAGGCAGCCCTCCTTTCCAGGCATAATGTCGTCCTATTTAGCCATGTTTTTGAGGCTGTGCACATGCATGGAAGGCACGCACATGTGCAGCGAACCAGTGGTAAGAATATGTGAAACCCACCGCTGTCCTGGAGACAACCCAAGATGGGTAAATGGTTGGGCTTGGCCCTGACTGCTGAAAAGGTGGAAAAAGGTGGAGCTGAGTCTTTAAAGGGATTTAACAGCACCACTGGAGCCTTTACTCTTTAAGGCAGAGACCTCCAACCTTGGCAACGTTAAGACTTGTGGACTTCAATTCCCAGAATTCAAAGCTGGCTGAAGAATTCTGCAAAGCTGGCTGAGGAATTCTGGGAGTTGAAGTCACAAGTCTTAACATTGCCAAGGTTGGAGACCCCTGTTTTAAAGCATATTCATTTTGGAGGGGGGGAAGTCCAGGAAAAATTAGTTATCTTAAAACAGACCTTTTTGTTTGTTCAGTAGTACAACCTGAAAGTGCTCCCCAGCTGTGCAAAATGAGTACAGAGGGTATGTCCTAGATATAAGATTGCCCATCACAAGTTATATAATAGATATGCCTCAGGTATATTTTTCTCAATCCACAACAATAACATGAATTATTGAAACAAGGCATACAATCATACAAACTCATATACGTCAGATAATAAGCAGTTTATTTCAAGGACAGAAAATGATAGATTGTGAGGAACTTGCTTATCTACATATAAATTTAAATGTCTACCTCATTTACTACTTAGAATTCAAGATGGCTAACAGCCAACACTTTCCTCCATAAAAAAAAGCTCCTCCAAATACTCAGGAAAAAAAGGGGGGACCCCTTTTTAAGTCATGGAAATGGCAAGTGGACTAGGGCAGCAGTCATCAACTGGTGGTCCGTGGACCAATGGTGGCCTGTGAGAAAATTTTGGTGGGCCACAGAAAAATTATTTGCATTTTTTACATTGCACTAAATCAGGGTCTTCAAACTATGGCCCCTGGGCTGGATATGTGCAATGAACATTTGTATTGCAGCAGAGAGTCTCCCCCTTCGGAGTCTTTTTGTGTGGATTGGAGGGGGCCTAAATTCCAACTTGGGGTCTGCTTCAGATTCCTGGTATGGGGCTTTGGGTGAAGGCTGGAGGGCAGTGCTGCTGGTGGCAAGGAGCCAGAGAGCTTTCTTCCAGTGGAACCGCATCATGGCCTGGAACTGGCTGACCATCTTAGCCCGTTGAGCCTCCAGGCCCAGTACCTGGTCTTACACTCCTGCAGGTCTTCCCTCTGCTTGGAAAGCCTATGTCATAGTCCTGAGTGAGGTGCTTCTGCTGAGCCTCCTTCTCAGTCAGATCCAATTTGAATTGAGCCAGCTGCTTTGCCAACTCTTTCTCATGGTGGCTGCTTATCTCCAACAACTGCTTCCTGTTGGTGCCCTAAGGAGCGCCAGTGGGGACATGGCTGGCTGGGGAGGGGTGAATAGAGACCAGCGAGATACCCCTTGATGTGAGTGACATCGAGTTGGCCACTCCCACCTAGTCACATGACCACATATCCACGTCCACCAGCCAGTTATTAGGCAGATCATATTAGTGGTCCATGGGATTTAAAATTATGAATCTAATGGTCCCTGAGGTCCAAAAGATTGGGGACCCCTGATCTAGAGAGGTTTCCAGCTTCCTGGAGGTCTCTGAGGTTGGAGCTTGGGAAGATATGGGTTGAATGGCTCCATTAGCCTGAGAAGGATCAAAGACAACCAAACCAAATGACAGAGTATTGAGTCTTTCAACCTGAAGAGGAAAGGGGCTTCAGGAAACAGAAAATGAAAACAGACTCTTCAGAAATATCTTCCTTTTTGACATATGGTAATACTGATTTCAAAATGGGACTGAACACAGCCCCAATCCTGCATCCTTTATTGTATTATAATAAAGCAATAAGGTATGACAAGTAATTGTTTTTCATTTGTTATATTTCCTAGTTCCCATGGCTCCTAGTTCCCATGTGTTTCAGCAGATTCTGACCAGTTCTGGAGAACTGGTAGCGGAACTTTTTGAGTAGTTCGGAGAACCGGTAAATACCACTTCTGACTTGCCCTGCTCCATCTATTCTCTGCCTCCCGAGTCCCAGATGATCGGGAGGAAATGGGGATTTTGCAGTAACCTACCCCTGGAGTGGGGTTGGAATGGAGATTTTACAGTATCCTTCCCATGCCATGCCCACCAAGCCATGCCATGCCCACCAAGCCACACCCACAGAACCGGTTAGTAAAAATTTTTGAAACCCACCATTGCTCTTAAACATTGCTATAAAGTTCATGGAAGAGAAACATTCCTGTTAGGGAGACAACTGTTTATTTTAACATTTTATATAAGATATCTGCTAGTTGCCTCTAATATCAAGCATGGGTGGTGTAGAGACTGTCAGTTTGGATACAGAACAGATGCTTATCTCACTCCCCCTATTTTACAAGTCTTTTTTGCAATTTGCAGAATAATGCTCTCTGGACTAATATAGGTCAGGATTATTGTTTTACTGTCACAGTATCTCTGTAGTATGAGTTAGGGTAAACTAAGGGATACTGCTAGGACTGTTTTTTATGTAAAATGGACTGAATAGTATGATACATACTAGAATTAAGTAGCATGTTTTTTAAAAACCTTGCCACCTATTTGAGGGCTATAATACATGGGTGCTTCTGTTAACTCCCAGAAAACAGACCGATTTTCTGTTTGTATTCTCTTTTTACCATCAAACAGGTAGCCATGTTGCTCAGAAGGTACTACCTTTACGTGTTGGTCGCATATAATAAAGCTTAACCAGTGAATTCAACTTTTCAAAACAGGGACAGATCTTGGGCCTGATTAAATTGTCCATGGAAAAGCCTAAAATCATCGCTTCAGCCTGAAATATAGAAAGGTATGGCATTTTTAGGTAAAAATATGTGAAAGTAAAGACTGTATTTGATACATCATATTAACTTATTGCCTGTTCAATCATGATTTATAGAGCAAATAATGAGAAATTTTCTGACAGTGAGAGCAATCAACCAATGGAACAGCTTGCCTTCAGAGGTTGTGGTAGCTTCATCACTGGAAGCTTTCAAGAACAGACTGGACTGCCATCTGTCAGAAATGCCATCTGCTTGGGCAGGGGGTTGGACTAGATGACCTACAAGATCCCTTCCAACTCTGTTAATCTGTTAAAAAATATCAACTAGCTAAATTCAAACAGCATGCTACATAATAACACATAATTTACCAATTATACCAGCCATGTTCACATACTAAGCAAAAAAACCCACTGTATTTTAGCAGAAATATATGAATGCAGTGATGACATAATGAAGTAGATGGATAAATCATCTGCTATTTACACACCAGCATCTTATGTGGCTTTAAATATAATTGCAAGTAGGTAGATAAGTAGTTAGGAAGGTGGGTTGATTGAGCCTCATTCTTAATTTACAGAAAGCAACATAAAAGGCAAATATCTATTTCAAAAATTATGTTATTAGTACAATTTTCTTAATACTGTTTGCTATTATTTTACTTTAAAAGTACTAACTATTTGCAAGCCAAATTTATTATGTTATATTCTAGAGACCGCACAATTATATCTGGGATTTCTTACAGCCTATTGCTGAGCTATGGCAAGCAACCCTTTCAGTTCTATCATGGCTAAATAAGGAGGCTGCTCAGTTCTAAAAATAGGCATTCATATTGGTCTGGTTATAGCAAGAGTTGTCATCTTTTACAGATATGAGAGTCCTGCAAGTTCAAGTGAGGACATAGAAGCAGATCATATTTTACATTTGCCTCATTACTGGGAAGCCATGACCATTTACTTACTCAAGTCTCTTTGCACATTATACAGATTCATGTTATTGTGCCCTGGCAAAAACAAAAGATATGGGTTTATTCTTTAATCTACAGATTCTAATGTAACCTGTTCACCCAGGGATCCTGTAGAAAAAATAATGCAAATTCTTGATCCCTTTTATTCAATCGATCTAAATAAACAGGAATCATTTGTTCCTCCTCCTCTAAATCCCAAACTAACTACTGTCCAGATAAATACTATTAATTCTACATAAACTTTCAGTTCAGTGTTGAAATTGAGAACGATATGGAAAACAAGACATACTGTACTCCTGTTACCATACAAATGATGCCTTGTTTTACGAAGAGTGAAACAGCTGCTTTAGACATCGGAAACAATAACAAGGTTTAAAATGGACAGGAATGTTTTAGGCTGAAGTTGCACAACATCCTGTAAATCTTGGGTATAGCTCTGGGAATACCTCCAAATCTTACTTCTAAATTGTAACATTAATAGAGAAGAAAAATGAAATAAGTAGAAAAACATACACATTAGAAATAATTACATCAACCACATATATGTTAAGGTGAAATCTAAGTTGCACAAAAGAATGTACCCCTATGCCCAGCATAATGCATACTATTCACGAGACTGTATTAAAGCTATCTGTTGTAGCCAATAGCCAACCTGTAATTATCTAGCCTTGTTTTATTCTGATATTAAACCAAGGATAATTTTAGGTATTTCTGAAACCACACAAAATATTAGGATAGAACAGTGGGAAAATGGCACACTACTTTCATGTTATCTGCCAAAGATTTCCAGATTGGAAACTTGGAACCCTCTAAATTTATATCTCTATTTAAAACCAACTTCACTGATAACACTGTTCAATAAAAATGTTGGCTGAGTTTCTGAACAGCAATAAAGAGTAACAAATAAGTTGTTGTCCTACTACTTGCTTCCAATTTCAGCTGCTTTAGGTTGTTATAGTGACTGAACTCTTGTTGGGAGTAGATAATCTCAGCACATAGTATCATTAGAAAAGAATTAGCTTGCCTCCATGTCTGGGATCTGTGTGCAATAAAAATTAATATAATACAGCTTTTATCAACTGGCTGTTAGAGGAACTGGATTCTGATCTGACATTGTTTCAGTATACTTAAGCATAGGGCAAGTTTTGTTTCCATGACTAGTTGCTTCAATGGCTGATTTCCCCCTACTTCTACCAGAACAACACCCTCACTTTGAAACAGCCTTCCCTCCCCCCCTAAAATGGGCCCTTCCCTCTTCCCAACACCTTCAGGTCACAGAGTTCAGCTTAACTAGAAGCAGGTTACCTAGAGAGACAGTATTCAATTCAGAACCCACACGATGCCTCACTTTACTATTTTTAATGTTTTATTGTTGTATGTGATTTTCATTTATAGAGATCTTTAAAAAAATCTTAGGAAGTAGCAAGATATAAATCAATTAAGAAATGCAAATAGTTACAGTAAAGGTTTTCCAAACATAATTCTACCAGTACACAAAAAGCCATGTTATGAAATGGAAACTGATAACACAGAACGAGATGCATAATGATGTCTGATGTGTTATTAGCTATTAGGCATTTGTAATCAAGGAAAAGGTCAAAGAAATCTGAATGGTATGGAAGGCAACGTGATGAATTACGCAAATGAGAGAGGCAGGTTTAAATACTATTTCCTCTACAATCCTGAACTTCTGATAATATTTAGGAGAACTAACTGTATCAGTATGGCTAAACATTTGATCGAGTGGCCAAAGTGTGTGCTCCCATCCAAATGTATGCCCAGGTGCCTGAACCCAAAAAATGCATTGTGTGCCCACCCCCTGTGCAAGTGCCAACCCATGCATGCGGCTGCCCTGCCCCCACAAATGAATGACAGAGATCTGAAGACCAGCTGGTCAATGGGAAGTGTGCGCGCATGCGTGGCGGAGCTGAACTTAGGCAACTGCTCACGTGCCCACAGAGGGCGCTGTGTGCTACCTCTGGCACACATGCCATTCATCACGGAACTATAGCATTTATGTATTTTTATGTATCTGTTTTATTATATAGTACAAATATGTAATATAAATAAATAGCACAACCAGATCATAAACAATATTAAATAACTAATGCCATATTCCTTGTAAAGTACTAACACTATAGTACTAAAGTGGGCCTGAAACACACACAAAAAAATTACCAATATTTTCTTTCTGTCTCTTTTACTTTACCTTTCTGATGGAAGAAATACAATTTTTATGAATTGTTTGATTTAATATGAAGTGTTCTTTCAGTATTACTAATGCAGGAATCTTGGATTTCTCTGAAGAACTGTATGCATGTAAATTAGCTATTGAATACTTGATTAACATAGAGCATGAGCAGAATCCATATTGGTGGCAGGCTACAAAATATAGCAGCATGACCTTCCTTCCTTCCTTCCTTCATTTATTTTTGTGTGTTTAATCCAAGAGTGACTTAAACCATGATCCAGGAATCTCCTTGTGTCTGAAGGAAACATTTTTTAAATTAGAATTACTATGAATGGGAAAGGAATTAAATTGAGTACAAGATTATGAAAACTGAGCAAACTAGGGTCTAAAGTAATGTCTCCCAGGTTCCCAAGGGGCCAAAAACCAAATAAAAACACTGACATAGACTGACTAAAAGATGATATATGCCTGAGGTAAAATCACAGGAGAAATATCAGCCTAGGAGAAAGACTGGAAAGAACAATATTAATTATTTTTAGCCAGTATTACTGGCTGGCTATCTGACTGATCATCATCAGCACAAAAAAGAATTTCAGATAACGAGAAAAACGAAATTACAGACCTTGAAAATGTAGAACAATCAGTGGTCATCTCTACATTAGAAGAAGAAATTCATGATAACCAACATAAAATAGAAACAGGTCCTGCCAGTGACCTCCTCGCGACCGGTGCGTACACACAGGGAGGGTCTATTGGAGGTCCCATCGGCTTCGCAATGTCGGTTGGTGACCCCTAGAAGAAGAGCCTTCTCTGTGGCAGGCCCGACCCTCTGGA
>JANHFP010008114.1:140593-153290 GCA_032468135.1 Calamaria suluensis | reverse complement strand
GGCAATTAATTAAATTTCAGGTTGTAAGTCAAAGTGCAAAGATCTTTTTGCTCTTGTTTGTACATTTAATGTGTGCAATCTGAACATTCCTACTGATGTTTCACACTACATATAAATATAAAAACTATTGCTTTTATTGTGTTTTGCCTGCAAGTTGCTAAATACAGATATTTATTGTTCACATTTATATACCACCCCTCTCCTTACGGATTCATATATACTATGCTGGGCATTAATAAGAGAGAGAGAGAGAGACTTCAGATCAATAGCCATAAAGTCTGCATTTTACTATTTTTGTGCTCTGTGAATTATGCTGTATTATTTTTATGCTATGTTTATAAAATTGATTGTGTAGAGACATGTTTAATTAATTGGTTCTGTGCGTCTGATAATAACTTTCAAAGTATTTTTTTAAGTTTAACCCTTCTTAGGACAAGGCATATGTAATTACCCCCTTTGGCACTGTTATCTACTGTTACAACCCTTGGATAAAAAAACAACAACCAGGGATTACCAAGGGTTTTCTTTGTGTTCTAATTGTTCCTTGTAGCAAAATATTTTAACTGTCCCAAGCTTTGTTCAGCCTGGAATATAGAGCATTCTGGACATTCTGAGTTTTGTTTTGAAAGAAAGTTCTGATAAAAGCTGTTTGTCCTTTATGCAAAAAAGCAGTTTGTGTAAGTAGAACAGCAAGGGGAGAAACAGCTGTGCTGTGCAATTTAGATTTTTAAATTGTGCAACACAGCTGATCATCTGAAATACCAGTTTGAAGAAATCGATTGCTTTTTTTTTACTATCAGTTCACCTGAACCAGTAGTTTTTATCATTACCGATTTGTCCGAACGGATAGCACTTCACCACTGAATGTGGTGATCCCCATAGCCTGGAACAGCTGATTGATGGTATTTATGCTGAATCACACTGTGATAATGTCCTGAAGTTGACCAGGCTGTTTGCTGCAAGGACGCTATCCAGATGAATACCGTGGGATGCTGGTAGGCAGAGGTAGAATTTTTTTAAAAAAAATTCTTGTTATCCTTCCCAAAAGCTAATATACTCCAGAGCCTCGTATACTCCGAAAACTATGGCAGTCCATGTTTTCTCTCAAACTTGGAGTTTCAAAGGGTACAGAAATCATTACGTGTCAGAATGATGTCTCCTCACTTCTGCAGCGCTATAAAAAGCTTTATTTCAGATCATCCATTAGTAATTCTTACTTCAGATTGAAACATGATTAATATACCCTCAAAACTATTTCCTGAGAAATGAAATAATAATTGATCTTTTATTCTATGTTACTTCATATCTGACTTGCACTAAAGAAAACTCTCCTATAAATAATATGTAAAGATGAATCTCATTCCAGATTAGGCTGTGATGGGAAAGGTTCCTATTACTCTGCTGATTATTTAAGGCATATGTGGATCCATTATTTGGAGCAGGAGAAACCAGAATATTATCATACTGGATTTTTGTTTTCCAGGCCTTTTTATGGATATCATGAAAAAGAAAGGCAGTTTATGAAGATATATCTTTACAATCCTGCTATGGTAAAAAGGTAAATATTTCTTTTGTTACTACTTCCATGGTATATCTTTTTATACAGAGACTGGAATGAGGATTGACACATTGTAATTTTGAATGGTTGCTGAAATAAATGGTTGTAAGTTGGGGCCTATTTGTACAGGCTGAAGGTTACCTGTACTGGTAATCTTTGACTTTTAACAATAGGTTGGACTTGTGATGGCTTCGGAAAGATTGTTTTTAATCACTTGTAAAGCACTTCTGGCAACTGTAAAATGTTTCATGATTTGTTGAACAACTATGATTTCAACTAATGATCCTGTGATTCACTTGATGACCATTGTAAAAAGGGTCATAAAAATCATGTGATCTGGTAGATGCCTTAACTTAAAACTTGCCCAATTTACCACCAAAATTCCAATCCCAATTACATTTGTAAATTAAAGACTATCTGTATGCAAAGAGATATTATGATCTGTAGATAGCAATAGTACTTCGTACTTATATACCACTCCATATTGCTTAACAGCACACTCTGAGCAGTTTACAAATGTCACCATATTGCCCCCAATAATCTGGCTCCTCATTTTACCGATCTTGGAAGAATGGAAGGCTAAACTGATCAGGATTGAGCTCCTGAGTATGGGCAGAATTAGCCTACAATACTGCGTTCTAATCTCTCCACCATTACGGCTACCATATAATACAGATACCAAATTTGTTGCCTCTGTTTTACCTGCCCTCACCCCAGGTGGTTAGTTTTTGGTAACATTCAGTAGCAAAATATGCTTAATTTGCATAATTAATAGATAATCTCCAAAGGATAAACTAAATGGAAAATTCTGCTTTCATTAATGCAGTAACATCATTGCTGTGCTTCTTGCAACCCTTGGCCAGTAGGAGAAAAAGTTTTAAAAAGTGCCATAATACTGAATGCTATTACAAGAGTAACTATCTGTGATTTATTAAGTGTGATTACACTTGTGTAATTTAGCTTTATTTATTATTTTCCCCAAACTAATCTTTGCTTCACTCACTAAGAAGGCATCTGTTCTTGTTTCTGCTTTGAATTAAACATGGCTTTAATTATGATGAACTCAACAATAGTCACAACCTGTCCTTGAAGTTATGACTTCCGCAAACACAGGCCCTCAGTAGACACAGGACAGCATTTCAGGTGCTTGATAACTGGCTCTCATTTACAACCAGTTGCAGCATCCCATTGCCACATGACTGTGATTTGCTATGTTTTATGTCATTTTGCAGCAAAAAAAACATTCAGTAGATACGTTGAATTTGCTTAATGATTGTTTGGTTAATAATTGTTACTGCTGTAAAAGTGGTTGTAATATCAGATCAGGTCACCACTTAATAACTGCAACAATTTAGACCAAAAATCTGAGCCCAGTTGTGGTTGTTAAGTGAGATCTACCCATATGTAGTTTTTTTTCTCAAAACAAATATTTTGAACAGCTAGACACAGACATCTGTAGATACCTCAAACACATGTGTTTAGGTTCATCTTATCTTGTTTACTATCTAAAATGTTGGTACATATATCAGAAAACTGCTGTATTCCATTTATGTTCAGTAATGTTCCCATGTTTAAATATTTCTTTAAAAATAATGTTGAAATACTATTGATGTTTTTTTTTATTTAGAGTATGCGAGCTTCTACAAGGTGGAGCTATAATGAATAAAATTTACCAACCACATGAAGCTCATATTCCCTACCTCCTTCAGCTCTTTATAGATTATAACTTATATGGAATGAATTTAATCAATTTGGCTGCAGTCAAATTTAGAAAAATAAAGAAAAAAGGTATGGAAGTTATTTGAAACATATTCAGACAATTCAGCCTCTAGAATAAACTGTAAAGTATGGATGGTAATTTAAAGAAAATAATGGTTGCCTTTGTATTAATTGCTTAAAATAACTTGACTGTACCAGATTTATGATGTCACTTCTGCCAGAGTCAAACAAAGTATTTATGATCATTCAACAAAACATCATGATTGTGACTTGCAATTTTACTGCCAACTTCTCCATTGACTCTGCTTGTCAGAAGCTGCCTGTGAAGTACACAAATGTTGTTCATATTTGTGCAGGACACTGCAGTGATCTTAAATGCCTGAATTTCAATTACATGACCATAGAGATGCTGTGATGGTCATATGTGCAAAGGCGAGTCATAAAGTTAACATTTTCAGTGTCATCTTAATTTTGTACGGTCACTAAACAGGGCAGTTGTTAAGTGAGGACTGCCTGTCATAGTACATTTGCATAAAATATGCTAATCATTGGATGCAGGAATAAGTTGCATAAAGCTTGTTCCACTCTTGTAAATTGTTCTCATGTTTCTTTTACTTCTGGCATAATACCTTTTCTGACCTAGGCTTCCTGATATAGAAAAAAAGCACACAATTATTCCCAAAAAAACCTTTTTTTTATTTTAACGGTTGTCAATTTCTTTCATTCACAGCACATACTGAATCACCAATAATTTATAAATAGCCCAACAGAAGTCACAATCCTTCAGATAAGGCTGGTAAACACCCGCCTTTATCTTCTTTGACAGGTTGCCAAAGACCTAATTGGCAATTATCTTGGCAAGACCCCACGGAAATACAGTACAAAATGGAATTTCAAAATACAAACTGACACCATCCACAATGTTGCTTCTTACAAAGGCCCACATGCCTTTATGTCTTATGGGAGGGGCCAGTCATTTCCAACCCTTACTCTCAAGTCACCCCTTTTTTTAAAACTGTTCTTGCCTTCTGACAGCTGTGTACATGCACGCACTAGGAACAGGCTTTCCCTGTTCCTCTGCCTCTGATGTCCGACTCTGGAGGCTCAAGTCCACATGTCACTCCTCCAATGCAGAGCCCTTGTCCGAGCCTTCCCCAGACTCCAGGACTTGCCCATGTTCCTCCCCAGCCTCCTCATTGTCTGACTCTGCTGCCAGCTCTGCAGGCTGCTGGCAGACCATAACAATACTGATTATTCCCTTTGGAATCTTCTGTAACATAAGGAAGGTTGTTTTTCTGCTCTTATTTGGCTGTCAATTGCTGCTTCTTTATAGAAGATAGGCATCATGAATAAGTATTCTAACAGTCTTGTATGATGGCATCTATGATGAGCGACTGTGTTGTTACATATACACAGACTTGTTTGTTAAGTAACTCAAAGGCAGCTACTACCAAGCATCTCAAATCCTGAGGGTTAAGTATTCATAACTTTCTCTGAAAATTAGATAATTTTCCAGACATACATCTGCACTTCCAATTATCTCTCAATTTAAAAGACTTTTAGATAAAGTTACACACAGCAAAAAATGCAGATGGGGATTAACTTAAACTCTATTTAATTCCATGCTTATTTTATTACAGGGTTTTGCCAATAAATGATCTATAATAAACCTTTTGTTAAACGAGCAGTATTTCAAATGTTTAATATATAAAGATTCAAATAATGTAGCATGTTTTCTAATACAACATATTGGCTATGTTTTATATATAGGTGATGCATTTGAAGAAATTGGAAGTTACGGAGATAATTGGACAAGATCTGCTACCAGACCCCATCAGTGGGAAGATAATCAGATTCCTAGGTTGGCATATCTGGATACATATTTGCCTTAGCAAGTATCCTAACCCATGGGATATCTACATACATATATTAGTACTAAATATAGCTGAAGGGTTGACTACTTTAATCAAATTAAATTTGTAGATTGAGTGATTGGTAGGGCCACAAATCTAAATCAGTGGGCTACAATAAAAGTTTTTCCTTTAATTTTGAATTTATTTTGTTTTATATACTAGGATAGAGATAGCCTTCTGAGAACATGCTAGCACCCATGTATTCTTATTTACTTAGAATGTATTAATGGGAGAATTGTCCTGGACTTGAGGATATCTTAAATAATTGATGCTAGTTTGAAATGTTATGACATTTGACCCAATTTTAACCTATATTTTATGGCTGCTGACACATTTTTCCAGCAATGTAACTGAAATAAACATCTGTCTGTAATACTTATAGTTAGCCTGCATACATGCATGTGCACACTCATTTTAATAGTCTCCAAATGTTTGAAATTGCAGCTTATTCATCCCTTGGCTTTTAGCCATGTTAGCAGGAATTATGACAAGTGTGACCCTCAACATTTGAAGAGTACCTGCATTGTAAATACAGAATCAGACTTTTCATATTCAACAATTCCTTCTCTAATCTTGTTCTTCAATTCCATTGACCTATTGTGACATGTCAGTCTGGTTCTTTCATATATATCTTGGTCTCCAGAACACACAAATAGTTTAGTGTTTACTTTTTTTTACAAATAGTTTACTTTTATGTTGTTATGCAAGATTGGGGGAAGTTCACTTTCCTGGTGGAATAGGAAGATATTTGTACATATCTAATAACCTCTCATTCTTTAGTTGAACTAAGGCTAAAGCCATTGTAAATATGACTATTTCTGTATTTTGATAACAAAATTTTACGTATGCTGTGTTTCCCCGAAAATAAGACCCTGTCTTATTTTTTTTTGAAGCCTGAAATATGTGCTTGGCCTTATTGCCATGCACTCAAAAGCTGGACTGGGTTTATTATCAAGGGATGTCTTATTTTGGGAAAAACAGGATAATTCCTGTGTGTAAATATAATACATTAAAAATGCAACATAATATACTATTTTTAACTTTAATTTAAATGCAGCTCTTTGATATTGGAAGGTGTAGAGCCACAGAGTACCTGTGAATTGGAAGTGGATGCAGTAGCTGCTGATATTCTAAATAGATTGGATGTTGAAGGTAAAATATTTTTCTTTTTGTGATCATATGGTATATTTGCAGGTTTGTTGTTTTTGCAGCTCATTGTATAATTCCATCATTTAAAATATTTGAGTTTAATTAGCAATAATATATTTTATTAGAAGATAAATAACTTGTTTGATAGCCATTAGGGAAGGTGCTGAACTCTACCCAGTCAAGTCCAACCTCAACCATTAACGTTTACAAAATCATAGTGGATGATTTTAGGTCAGTTGTTATCTCTTGAGGTTCTGGGTAAAAGGTGAAACATAAGCCTAACATGATAAGCATGAGGGAGGGCAGATTTTTCTCAATATTGCTGTTCAAGAAGTCCTCTTGTAAAGCTGTGTCTTAATAAGCTTGACACTGCCATTGATTCTGTTGCATCTTTTCTGTTCTAGCCCAGATTGGTCAGAATCCAGGGTTACAAGCAATATGGGAGGATGAGAAGCAGCGACGTAGGAAGAACAAAGAGTCATCACAAATTACTCCTCCTAATTCACAAGGTAGAGTTGTTGGACTAAAATGTCTAATTTTGATTGGATGCTGCTATTGTGAACTCCTAAATAAAAAGTAAAATATAAAAATATTGGAACGTATACAACATCATAACATTTTCTGAATTTCTTCTCTTTACATGTTGCTTTCATATGTTCTCATTGGATTATATTTCATTTTATTTTAAACTCAATTTTCATTTTCTATTACCAGTGTGGTCTTAGGACCAAAAAAGAAGAAATAGTGAAGAAAAAGCATTTGTTTTTAAAATTAGAATAATGTGAATGCAGTGCCATAATTTGCAAAGTGCTGTATCTAAGAAGTAATATATAAGTAAATTGCACGTGTTCTATTCAGAACTTCTGAATAGAATCTACATAGGTGTTTTTTAGATGGGCATGGCAATTTACAGATGATATATTGCTTTATTTTCAGTTAAAGTATTTAGTAATGATTCTTAAGGGGAGAAAATGTTAATATAGTAACTCTAAATTCCTTACATTTTTACATGAAAAAAAGATCGTGGATTTGTGGCCCCAACAGAAAGTGAAAGAATCTTTCAGAAGAGACTTAAAGAAATACTCAAGCAAAGTGATCTTTCTGTGTAAGTATTAACTTACATGTTAATCTTTATCTTTTTACCTCTGAATTCACGAATCAGATTAATTTTTTAAAAAAATTATTAATTAGGACATCTGGCTCAATGGACAGCAATAATGAATCACAAGAATTCTCTGCTGAATTGACATTACATTCTGAGATACCTAAACTTGTTCCATGCTCACCAGCAAATATGATAGAAGTACACAGTGATAAGGAACTGCACAGAGGTTAGTATTATTAATACAGCAATTGTTTTCCTCTATTACTTGACTTGTCCAAACTGGTTTATTCAGAATGAAAGATATTGAAATGAACACAAACACTTTTGTACTGAACAGACTGATCTTCAGGCTTATCTGTATTTAATTTTATCCTTTATTACCAATTTGTTCATATACTTTGTGTAAATATTCATGAGTGTCTATAATCCTATTTAATGTTAATATGCTTTTTATTATTGGTAAGTATCTTAACTATTTAACTTCGGCTTATGATGAACTTTTAAGACAAAGATATATATACATGGCATGCTATAACTACATGTGTTATTGGGAAGATTGATAATATTGGTAATATTAAGGTAATTAAGATGGAATATTTTAACATATTTTATTTGTTAAGTTTTCAGCAAGTTCTGGTAAGATTTATATATAAGCTGTATTGATTAATTCCGGTCTGCTGAAGAAAGTAACAAATTCACATTTGTTGGTTACTCAGTATTTGGAGATAAGTGGAATTTAGTACATATATTTGAGTGTATATAATATGTAATATGTATTACATACAGTACGTATATGTAGTATGTATATGTAATATATAATATGAAAGCCTGCTTGGTGTAGTGGGTAAGATACCAGGCTAGAAACCAGGATATTGTCAGTTCTACCTTAGGCACAAAGCCAGCAGGGTGACTTTGGCTACTTGTCTGGGCAGCCTCCAAGAGTTGGGCACAGTTGAACAAGAGAAAACAAATGTATATTCAAAAATAACAAGTAGATAAGAAAAAGAAAGCTGCTTTATGCTTTATTAAAATGGAGTATAAATACATCTTACTTCTCTTGGACCACAAACATGTTCCCAATATATAATATCTTCACAAAATGTAAATGCACATTTTAGAATTTGATAGTCTTGTGATATTTGTAAAATAGTACTGGCAGCTTACCTCAAATATTTGTTCACTTTTTAGAAGACTCCGAAAGAAAATATAAAGAGGATGCACTTATAAATGAAGAAGCCATTTTGAATATAATGGAAAATAGTCAATATTTCCAACCCGTATCTCAGAGATTTAATAATACTCCTGTGTTTAGTAAGTATAATTCACAAAGGCTTTGAAAGTTTTAATTATTTCATTATAATTAATTTGTGTAGCTTTATTATATTAATCACCCTGTTTGTCTTGCTTCTTTAAAAGGAGAGGAAATCAGATAATTAAAAAGTATTATAAGAATTAGTAATAAAAAGTATTATAAGAACCCACTAAGTATTATTAGTGGGTTCCATTTTTATTGCTTACAGTATATCCATGCATTGGTCTATTTTTTTTTACATACTGCTCACATTATACACATACCTAAAATGTGCGGAAAGTATAAGAACTATTAAGCAAAAAAAATTAAAGGCAAAATGTAGGAGAAAAAGAAATCTATATTTTGCAATACGGTTCCACTCTGTTCTTCTCTGTCCTTGAAAATTATCATTGCTTCTATAAACACTGTTAGACTTATTCACACACTTCTGATTATTCTTTAATGTTCTCATCAGCTCTATCCAAACATAACTCTTGATTTTCTGTTTTACATTTTTAATTCTAAAATTTTAACTCTCAACATTTTAATTTTTACATACTGTTTTAGATTTTGATGATTTACTGTACACTGCCCAGAGTGCTTCTTTGAGGGAGACAGGCAGTTTAGAAATGTGAAGTATAAATGAATAAAGTTAAAATGTGTCCAAAATCTGGGATCTATGACTCCAAAAAGAATGAAATTTGGGAAGGTTGTGGCTGTTTCAATGCTACTTCTACTGCTGTGCTACTAGGTTGCTACTGGGGTCATTTAATCTTTATTTTCAATGTTCCATTATAATTCTTGCAATCCCTTGCTGTCAGGGTGAGCAACCAGATCCACATGTGAAGAGTTCAGTTAGCTGTTCATTTCTCAAGCTATACACAGGAATTTTTTCAGACTGAAAGTTTGTACTTGGATTACATTAGATAAAGTTCAGTGGCATTTAAGGAGGAGTTTGGCTTTTGCATTCTTGTGCCTGTAAAGAGATTTCAGACTAATTAGCCATTTGACTCCTCCTCCTGGCTTGGCCAATTTCTTTCCAATACTTGCTCCTTCCCCTACCCAGCAGCAGCTACTTACTTACCTGCTAGAAAGGGAGAAGGAAAGAAGAGAGGAACAGGGAAGAAGAAACCTCCATGCTCATTCTCAATCCACGCCACAGTGTATTTCCCCAGCCTGTCGCCTATACTCCTTTCTTGACCTGCTCTACCTACATGCCTTTCCCAACCCATGTAGGACCTCTTGTATATTCTCATGCACTGTCCCCAAACCAAGTTAGTCACATGTACTTTCCCTGATCCAACCTAAAGCAACTCTACATGCGATCCCTGACCATCATGGTACTCTCATACACACTTCTTTACCCTTGCTATCGTCTTGTGGATCCTACTTCTCTTAGCACTCCTCCATGACTTCCATGCACTCTTTTGACCCTATGTTCCCTTCCAATTTCACACAATATCACTCATCCCTGGGTACCTTTCCTGACTTTGTAACCTTACCATTTTTCTTCAATTTCACTGCATTTTCATAGACTTCTTTCCTGGACACTGACATTTTGTAGTATTTGTTTCAGTAGCATTCATCAACATATCATTATGATTTCCTTGCAAGTTGCTAAAATATTTCCTCTATTCTTTCCTTTCAATTTCGTCCCAAATAAGTTCATCATTTCTGTATGCTATTCTAAAGACACTGTGTTTAAACCCTTTTCACCCACTTCTAAAATAATTTTTATTTCCATCAATATCATATTTGTCTTCCTCTCACCTTGTTCTCTTTGATAGCATTCTTTAAAGCCATATTTTTAACACTAATTCAAATATGTTCCACAACTTTTTCTTTATGTTCATGTACTCTCTTGGAATTTATCTTGCACTATTTATCATACAAAACTTACACATTTAGTCAGTCATTCTTTCACTTTGTTTTCTTTCTTTTTTTAATTTTTTTTAAAAATAAATTTTATTAAGTATAAAATATACATAAAAACAATAAAAAACACACAAAGACAAAAACACGTATAACAAAAAGAAAAAAAAACAGACTTAGCTAACTACAATAACATATACTTTCTAATCTTGTCTTGTCTGATTTTCCAATCGTCATACATTCAATTCTTATTTTGTATTAAATTGTAAATATATACGTAACAAAAAAAATTCATTGTATTATTCTCTTATTGTCAATTAATTTGCAGATTCTCCCTTTTTCTTTTGATTGTTTACTTTAGTTTTCCCTAGCCAAAAATACCATCTCTCCCAAATTTGATAATATTCCGATTCTTTTTTTTCCTTTAATGTCCAAAGTTAATTTACTCATTTCCGCGCAGTCTAAAATTTTTTGTTTAATAAGCCAATCAGGTGGGGTGTTTGGTTCTTTCCAATATTGTGCCAAAGCTAATCTAGATGCTGTGCAGATGTGTAGAATTAAGTATTGTATTCCTTTTTCAAACTTGCCGTCTAGTATACCTAATAAGAATAATTCCGGGGTTTCTTTTTACTTTCCTAACGGGCAGGAAATTTTTTGGTTTTTTTTCAAGAGAACAACCATTGGAGGTCCAAATGCAGACCGTCGGCACAACGGCCTCGTACTTATGACGGACACAGCATCCCGTGTTCCCCTTCAGTGACCTCCTCACAAACAACGTCCATAGGGATGCCAGATTCACTTTAAAAATCAGGCAACTAATTTAGCAATGGCAGTTATCCTTAATAACAAGAAAGGTCGAACGATAGGGCAAAATTCCCTGAACAGCTGTTTCACTTAGCGACAGAAACGTTGAGTTTCCCCCCCCCCCTTTGTGGTCGTAAGCCAAGGAGTATTGTAAATGAGTCTCTGGAATAACAGAAGAGATTACTGTCCCCTCTGGGTTTAATCCGCAAGAGGATTAAAGGATCTCATCAAAGGATGTGCAAGCTTTTGCTCTCGCAATGGGCGGCCATATTTTCTTAGACAACCTTGGCAGCTTGAAGACTTGTGGACCTCAGCTCCCAGAATTCTCTAGCCAGCTATGCGTCAACTCCCATAATTGAGTGATGCTGGCTGGAGAATTCTGGGAGTTGAAGTCCACAAGTCTTCAAGCAGCCATATTTGAAGACCTCTGAGGTAACAGAAAGCTACAGGTACAGCTATGCTGGCTAGAGGATTCTGGGAGTTCAAGTCCACAAAGTGTTAAAGCTGCCATGTTTGAAGAACTCTGAGGTACTGGAAAGCTACAGGTACAGCTATCCTGGCTGGAGAATTCTGGGAACTGAAGTCCACAAGTCTTAAAGCTGACAAGTTTGGGAACCTCTGAGGTAATGGAAAGTTACAGGTACAGCTATGTTGGCTGGAGGACTCTACTGACTGGTTGAAGTTTCAACAACACTGGAAAAAAGTAACTTGCAACAGGTCCTCGCACTTATAACCCTTGCCGCATCCCTGGGGTTACATGATTGAATTTCAACTGCTTGGCATGTATTTAGGATGGTGGCAGCATCCTGATATCACGTCAGCATCGATGATCAAGGCTGAACGCAGCAAACTCTGTGTCCCTTCAGTGTTTGCCCATCAAACCTGGGAGTTTGATGAGCTGGAACAGAGTTGGAAGGGACCTTGGAGGTCTTCTAGTCCAACCCCAACAAGAGGCCGCAATCCACCTCAGACATTTAAATGGCTGTCCAGTCCCTTCTTAAGAACCTTCCATGATGGAGCAGCCACAACTTCTGGAGTTCCACTCATTAATCATTCCGACGGTCAGGAAATTCCTCCTTAATTCCAAGTTGCTTCTCTCCTTGATGAGTTTGGATCCATTGCTTCTCGTCCTGGCCTTCAGGTGCTTTGAAGAATAGGTTGACCCCCTCTTCCTTCTCTCAAATATAACACAATCGAGCGTGTACAGAGATATTTCACAAGGAGAGTCCTCCACTCCTCTGCTCACAACAAAATACCTGATGCCACTAGACTTGAAATTCTGGGTT
>JANHFP010008114.1:113156-138498 GCA_032468135.1 Calamaria suluensis | reverse complement strand
ATAGGTCCACCAATCAATTTCTAATCCTTGTTCTTTAATCTGTTGTTGTGTTTTTAAATTTCCTATACTATCCAATATGTCCGAATAACATAATCTTTTTTCTAGATTAATCGCATTTGGGCAAGCCATAGCTTCCATTGGTTTGTTTGTTTTCTTTCATTTCTCTTCTTCCATATCTACCCGTTCCTCAAATCCATTATTAGTACATTCAGATGTGGCTGTCCCATTTTAAATAACTCTTCTTTTTGGTGTTCTTCACTAATTCTGCCAATCTTTTATAACAAATAATGCTTTAGATTCCTTCCTTTGCTATATGTATGTATAAATATGCTGAAGCCAAAAATTTGAAACAAATTGACCCTTTTCTGAAAAATACTTAAATTATTTTTCTGCATTTTCTTGCCTGGTTTCCATCAGTCCATTCATATGACCCAACATAAGAAACTAGAAGCACTTGGATGTACTTCAGGTTGCAGTCATTCAGAAGGTGGTCCAGTTTTTCCCTAGGTCATAGATGGTTTTTTTTTCCATTGTCACCATTCATTTGTAAAAAGGTGTATTAGCTTAGTGCCATGATGGCGAACCTATGGCAGGGATGCCACAGGTGGCACGCGGAGCCATATCAATGGTCACGTGAGCGGTCCCCTAAGTTCAGTTCTGATGCACATGTGGCTGCTGGCCAGGTGATTTTTGGACCTTCTGGTCCCACCAGAAGTTGGACCAGAGACTGTTTTCAGTCTGGGGGTGTGGGGAAGGCCCCTTTTTCACTTTCCCCAGGCTCCAGAGCCTTTCTAGGGAAGGTGGAGCAAATTGAATTATGGATATGGGTACATGGACACGCAAACCCCCACAGGCACCACCCACTTTTGGCACGCGATGGCAAAAAGGTTAGCCATCACTGGTTTAGTGGCTTAAAAGCCTGGAAGTAATCTTTGCTCTGGCAGTTCAAGTTCTAGCACCACATGACGGAGTGAGCTCATATCACTTGCCTCATCTTCTGCCAACCTAGCAGTTCAAAAGTATGTTATATGCAATATATGCAATATGCAAATAGATAAATAGATACCACTTTAGTGGGAAAATAATGGAATAATTGCATGGAAGTACAATCTCAACTGGTGTAGACTTGCCCAAATGCAACCCCCAATTACAAGGCGACATCAGAAGGAAACACCCCGGATGACACTGAAGAACACTGTTAACCATTCTGAGTGCAGAGCTAGTTCACCCTCTGGTGCACCTTGGATAGCACACAAGCGTGAACCATGGACTAGCAGCCTTAGGCAGCCAAACAACTACTCTGTACTAACCCTGTAGTCTCCTGGCTAATGTACCAACAACGTATGCTAAATAAATAAATAAACCATTGATTTGTGCTCAACATGGAACATGCAAGTCAACATAATATTGATCATAGAGTAAACACATGTCAGATACATGAGACAAATTATAATAAAAATGAAAAATATTGTGTATTTTGTTCACCTATGGCATTGAGATTGTGGGGTTTTTAGATCTTATTAAAACAGAAACCAGTGCAGAGATTGTTTTAAGAAAGATTGCAAAAATACATTCTTTTTCCCTATAGTGAATAGCAGTGCTGATCAAGCCATGATACATCTTTTAGCTGGATTGGAAGATGATGGATATGACATTGTACAACAAAATGCATCATCACAGCATTATTCTTCTGGACGCTATAGAAATCTTCAGAACAGTGATGATGAAGAAAATGAGCCACAGATTGAAAAAGAAGAAATGGAGTTCAGTTTGCTAATGTCCCAACAATGGGACAGCAGCTCAAGTGATGTTGATGCAAAGAAAAGGTATATTATTTTATGCTACAGTTGGGTATCAACAAAAGTACCGATAAATCTGTATTGATCCTTCCATGCTACTGAAGAAAATATATATAATCTATATATTATCCATGATCTAATATAATATGAAGAAAATATCTGTAGGATAAGGTATAGGAATAAATGTAAACTCAGTCAGTGTAATATGCAGTAGATACGACTTTAACCACGGTAGTCTCGAAGCCCTAATTAAAACATAGTCATACTGGTTTTCTCTAAATATTATTTAGCCCTAATTGTCATATTTTTGAAAACCATAGTAAGATTGGAAAGGATTTTGATAAAGGAGAAGAGAGATTAGGCTTATTGGTGAAGGGAAGAAATAAGCCTATGCAGTGCTTCATTTGAAACAGAATTGAAAATGTTAGAATTCACATGTAGCATCTATTTGTAACTCACTAAAAAGGTACAAATTTAAAGTGTGTCTATAGTATGCCATGATAAATTGTATCAAAAATCATAGAGAATCAACTTTGCCTACCTATGTCTCAGCAAAAGCCCTTTAATGGAATGGACAATTCAAACAAGATGTAAACCCTAGTTTATCTAGAAATTTAGTTCGATCCAATCTGAACAGCTATTTCACCTCAATAACTTTGCCAGGAAGGGGATACAGTCTTAGATCTGAGTAGGAAGTGATCTCATCATAATAATAATCATGACTGTCATCAACCTGGAAAATGAATTAAACAGATTTATTTGTCTTTCCTGTCCAATATAAAATGTGTCATAATTATTGAACTACCAGATTATAGTCAGAAGTTTTTACATGTGTAAAATAGGTTGTTTTTCTTTTAGGTCAACGGGCAGAAGTAGAAATCAAAGTTCAGGTGAAGATGATAGTTCTTCCGAAGATGATATGGACTGGAATGATAACGTGCTTTTAGCAAGCCTTTCTATACCTCAGTTAGATGGAACTGCAGATGAAAACGGTGGTAAGTATACTTAAAAGGGTTTTGCGATTGCATTTTTCTCAGAAAAAAATATTTCTTCATTACAATCTCTTTTGTCACATATATAGGTTAGGTGCTTTGCAGAAGCATTTAATAGGAATCTTGACTCACATATATCACAAAGTTAAGTTTAGGTGAAACTGCTGAGTTTGTTTTCAACCATCCCAATCCTAACATTGAGCCAATATTTTCAACTGGTTCCCAACAAAAAATTTAAATAGCCAGAATTAAGCGTAGTTGTCAAAACTTAGGGGGTTTCCATAATCTTGCTATAAATATTGTGAAATTCTATTAATGTTATCTAAAGTATCCCTCATACCATATTATGGCTTCGTACTGCTTGTTAACTACATTCTTTTATCATTAATAATTATTATTTGGCCAAACAACATATTTATAATTGCTGATAGTTTAAACAATATAACCTCAGAGAATAAATAAATCCCTTATCTGTTCTGTTCTAGACAATCCTTTGAACAATGAAGGTTCTCGGACCCACACCTCTGCAATTGCAACAAGCAAAACTGTGAAGACTACAATTTTTCACAAAGATGCTGCTACTCTGGAACCCCCATCATCTGCCAAAATAACTTTTCAATGTAAACACACAAGTGCCCTTTCTTCTCATGTTTTGAATACTGATGACTTGGAAGGTCTTACTCAACCAAACATGATAGATATAAGACCTGACTTATCAATCCATTCTCTTTCAAATGAAAGTATTTACAGCATGAAATACCCAGCATCCTTCAACAATATCCTCCATTCTGAAAAGCCACATCAGGAAAATAATAAAAGTGAAAAAGGTCCTGTTTTGTGTGAAGACATATCCTCTGTAAACAGACACCTGCCTAGCAGAAAGTATGCTGGAATTAGAAAGGTTGTAAAGGATGTATCTCAGCATATGAACCACCAAATTAGTGAAAGTATTCTAACAAAGAAGTCTAACTTTGTAGATTTAGTTTATTCCAAAAATAAAACATCTTCTGAAATAAATATAAAAGCAAACACTACCAATTTAAATAGTCTTTTCCCAGCACCAGAAAACTGTGAAACTATGTTTTGCTCAGAGAGTAATCAGTCTCTTATTCTTTCTTCTGAAAAAAGCACTGACAGAGATGGCCTTAATAACTTTAAACTTAGATATGAAGAATTTGAGGAACACAAGACTGAAAAAACAAATGTAAATCAACAGGCAGCACACTATATGTTCTTTCCTAGTGTGGTTCTTTCTAATTGTCTCAATCAGCCCCAGAAGTTGGGCCCTGTGACATACAAACTACAACACAGCAAAAAGCAGTCTAAGCTAAAACGAAATAAAAAGAAAATGGTTTTTAGCAATCAGCAGTCTGCAAGTGCCATGGATGTTTTATCTACGAAAGAAAGCTGCTATGTACAAGATAATGCAAGTAGCAATATTTCTGATAGAGACATTTTGTTACCAAATGATACTCAAATTCATCAAATGGTTTTTGAAAACAAAATGTCCACAGACACCAGGAACTATACTGATTGTCATTTTGAAGATTTTGCTCAAGAATCTGAACAAGTGTTTGGGCTGTGTGGTAATAAATATACACTCAGAGCTAAACGTAAAATAAATTATGAAACTGAAGACAGTGAATCTAGTTTAGGTATACATAATTCAAAAATCATGCTACCTCATTCTACTGTAGAAAATGATGAAGATGTGGATGGTTCTAAAAGTAGAAAACGAAGGCGACTTTCTAGAAAATTGCCACCTGTTATTATAAAATATATTATTATTAATAGGTTCCGGGGGCGGAAAAATATGCTTGTTAAGCTGGGAAAAATAGATTCTAGTGAGGAACAAGTGTTTCTTACTGAAGAGAGAATGAATCTATATAAGAAGCTTGCACCTTTGAAGGACTTCTGGCCAAAGGTTCCTGATTCACCTGCAACCAAATATCCTATTTATCCATCAACACCAAAGAAAAGTAACAAAAGGAAAGCAAAATGTAAGTCTGCCAAGAAAAGGCTGGGTGGGAAACCACAAACTATAAAAAGCAAAACTATTAGAAGAACCCTGTATTTCAGAAAAAGGACTCATGCCTTTCTTTCCCCTCCTTTGCCTTCATACAGTGCTGAAACTGAAGATTGTGACTTGAATTATAGTGATGTTATGTCTAAACTAGGTTTTCTGTCAGAAAGAAGTGTAAGTCCAGTTAATGTACCCCCACCCCGTTGCTGGTCTCCCACTGATCCAAATGCCGAAGAAATTGCATGTAGTCTAGAAAAAGAAACATTAGTGTTTAAAAATACTAATACGTACAGCAGTAAAACTGTTAATTCCAATGTGGTAAAACATGTTCAGTCAAAAACTCAGGTTAAAAAATGTAGAAAGCAATTTGCTAATACTACTATAAGAAGCAAAAAACCGAACCAGTCTAATAAACCTAGAAACAATTTGAAGAAAAAGCCAAGATCAAAACAGAAACAAAAATTTAAAAAAGTTTCAACATTGGTGACAGTTGCAGATGGTCAAAATAGTATTCCTCCTTTAGCAGAACTTAAAGCTACACCACACCCCTGGGATCTACCTGAGAATGTTCACAACCTGGGAAATTCACAACCATTTGCAAAAGAGATTGCATCAACTGGCCGTTCTATAGGACATCCATCTTCAGCACAGCTTTCATTAACAGCTAATGCCCAAGTAAATCCATTAATTTATTTCCAATCATTGTTGGAAAATGAAAAGCCTATTGGGCACCCAGGTTCCAGTTTGACAGAAAATCTTCATCCAGGCGTAGCTTCTCTGATACCTGGAAGGGAAAAAGCCAAAATAAATTTCCAAAGATCTAACAGTCAGAGTGGTATATTTAGGATGGAAGAATCCTCAATTCAAAGTAATGTATATGACCAGTGTAGCTGTATATCTCAGGTAGCACTGAAGGCATATATTTCTAAGGATGCATCTAAAAAGACAGAAGAAGTTACAAACTCACAAATCAAACTTTTATCCTCTATGGGAAAAGTAAATGAAAACTCTATTTCTTCGGATGTGATCAGTACTGATCAGATTCATCCTGGTAACTTCCTGCGTTGTAAAGAGAATCAGCAGCAAATAGTTCATTTGTCAGAAGCAACAAAGCATGCTGATCATATTTCTTCTTTTTTAAAAACTTCTGAGGAAAGCCATGGATCTTTTCAGTTACCAAAAAAATGTTTTGTAGCTTCTTTAAGAAGTCCAGTGAACAAATTAGAATGGGAACAGAAACAGAAGGGATTTATTTTGGATGTGGCACATTTTAGTCCTGAAAAAAATAGAAAACAAAAAGTAGTGTCAGAAACAATATCTCAAGCCCAAACAGATTCTCAATGTAAGAGCAAAGGTCTGGCAACTCCTTCAGCAATCAATGAAGGGCATTCTGGCTTAGCAGTTCTGAAAGAATTACTCCAAAAGAGACAACAGAAAATGCATATGAACAACATTCATGAACAAGCATCAGTTAAATCTCAGTCGAACATAGATGCTTCCTTCCCTCTTGATTCAAATAAACCAGCTAAAAAATCTTGTTCTGTTGTATCCTCAAGAAAGCCTCGTATTCCCAGGGATAAAAAATCTAAAGAAAAGGTGGTCAAGCTTTTAAAAGACTCACCAAAACAACTAAGTAATAAAACTGGCCATGTTACATTTACTGATAGTTCTGTTCTTTATTCAGATGCAGGTTTTGAAAGTTGTTACTCACTTGAAGATAGCCTGTCACCTGATCATAATTACATTTTTGATATTAATGCCATAGGGCAGACTGGATTTTGTAGTTTGTATTCTGCAAGTCAATTTGTTCCAGCAGATCAAAATTTACCACAGAAGTTTCTGAGTGATGTAGCTCAGGATCATTATACAGGTCAAACAGCAGAAACTGAATTTTTGAACCATAATAAAATATCTAAGGAAGAAAATATGCATAATTCAGATCCTCAATCTTGGTTAAGATCTGGCCAACATAGTCCTCAACTTTTTGATAAAAGATGTCTGGAAAACAATGAAAATCTTATCCACAATCAATGGAAAACCATTCTTCCATCTATGTCTCAACCTGGTTCACCAGCAGATGGTCAGCAGGCTGAAATTTGTCCTAAAGAACAACTTCAGTTGGATAAAAATATTATGAAGAAAGCAATTTTTCTTAATCTTTCCTCTCCAAATGGCGATTGGAGTCAAAATCCCTTTAGAAAGGAAGTCATTTCTGAATCCGGGCAATTGCTTGATTCAGCTAGTATTTCTTTTTCTTCCATTTTATCTTCCCCCGATGGTGAACTTATGGATGCTGCTTCTGAAGATTTAGAATTGTATATTTCAAGAAACAATGAGGGGTTAACACCAACCCCTGACAGTTCACCTAGATCTACAAGCTCTCCATCACAATCAAAAAATGGGAGTTCTACAGTTCGTGCTGCTCACATCCTTAAACCTTTAATGTCACCTCCCAGTCGTGAAGAAATCATGTCAACTTTATTAGATCATGATCTGGCAGAAACAATTTATCAAGAACCGTTTTGCAGCAACCCCTCTGATGTACCAGAAAAGCCAAGGTAATATAGATAGTCAATAGGAATTTCTGTAGTCATATTTCTCTTATATATCAATAGAAATGTTTAATTTTTACCATAAGATTTAAATAGTTGGATACAACTTAATATAGCCTTCCTTTCTGGACCCATTAGGCTTACAAGGTAAAGGTTAGAGCTACATAGAATCACAATTAAATTTTAGCTATAAAAGTAAGACACTTGTTTATTTGTATAGTTAAATAATCATTGTGAACATGACATGTAGGAATGATTGGGTATTACTCAGAGGTATTTAAATGAAACTAGACAAATTACCATTTAAAAATATTCTTGGGGATCAATAAAGTTATTTGTAGTCAATTGTTAGCTTTAATGTATTACCTTGGATCTATTATCTTAGAACCTAAAGGATTTTAACTTAAGTTTATTCTTTTGCTTAGGTAATTTAACCATATGTTATTATTTTTTGTATATTTGTATATTTTACTGTATGCAGTAGTTTTATTTTTGAAGATAATACTTTTTCCTAGTAAATCAGATTCTCTGTTCTTTTTCACCCCTCTATTCTTTCCAAATCTGAGTTGGAGGTTGAAGTCCTTCTAGAATAGATTTGAGGGCTAGTTTCCATTATACAATAAAATGTATACTTGCGTGATATTAGATGGATGTAAACAGTCAGGACAAATAAGACTGCTAGTAAAATAAATTCTGTTTATGAGAAAAATAATTAAAGTAATTATTTTTACAGAGAGATTGGAGGAAGAGTACTTACAGTAGAATCTAGACTTCCAAATGATCTACTTGAATTTGAAGGAGATTTCTCTTTAGAGGGACTACAACTCTGGAAAACTGCATTTTTGGCAATGGCCCAGAGTCCTAGGCCAGGTTCTCCCCTTCGAAATAGCCAGTTCTCTACTGATAAAAAACAAAGGAACTTCCGTAAAATTAATTACAAAAAGATAGTTATCATGCCTTGCAAATGTGCACCAAGCTACCAGCAAATTCAGTCATGGCTTCAAGCCAAAGAAGATTATGAATATTTAAAAAAAAGAGCTGTCATCAAGTCAATTGAAATAGAAAAGATTGATGAGAGTTTGAACAATACATCTTTGCCTAAGAATCTGTGTGATCAGATAGTCAAGGTTGCTGTGAGTTCTTATATACCAAGCAAACCTGCTGTACAATCAGAAGATCTGTGCTTTTCATCTTCAAATGCCACATCACCTCAAACTATGGAAAAGTTTGGTGTAAATATCTCTGAAATGAGTAAGTCTACCGTTACAGTAAAGACAATGCCACTTGATATGGATAAAAAAGAGGAAGATTGCACCAGTTATAGTTCTCCTGATTCATCAGGATTTCCTCCCTGGCAACAAGTTGTATCCATTGATTCTAAGCAATCTAATTTAGAAGACTCAGAGGGCATATTGTCTTCTCTAGAAGAAAATAAATCTGTAGCTGAGAAAGAACAGAAATCTGTCAAAAAGGAAAGCAAAATACAGTTTTGTGTCTCCCCATTGAGCAAAGAACCGGATGGCAATTCTGATATTTGCTTTCATAGTACACCTATCAGGGAACATATATATCAAGGAAAACCAGAAGCACTTGGATGTACTCCATTATCAGGTAAGCTTATGACCAAATAAATACAGCAGTTAAAACTAAATGCAGTTAGTTACTATATTACTTACTGTATTTTTCGGAGTATAAGATGCACCTTTTTGGGGAGGAAAATAAGAAAAAACTGATTGGTGTGGATTGGCCTCCCAGAATACCCCCCATCAGCTGTTCCCAAGGGTGAATTTTAGCAACAGGTTCTTTGGTTGTGAGTTCTGTGCCTTGCTTTTTTTCCCTACCTCTGAAACTTCTGAAACTCTGTTCCAGAGAAAACTTTTTTTCCTGCCTCTGAAAGCCTCAGAAACAGAGCTTCAGAAAAAAAAGCCTCTGACATCACTGTTGCAAGTTTCCTAAGAGAAGCAGAAAATTTCACTTGGAGTTTTAGAAATGGTCTCCAATCCCCAGGGGCCACTTCTGCTCCCCTGAATTACAGGATTGCTGCAAAAGCAACAGCAAGTATATATACAAGTAAGCAGTTTGCAGAACACCATGGTACAACTAACACAAAAACTGGGACAAAATTTTCTTCAACCACTAGCAGCGCCACAACCTGCAGCTTTTCATCCTATCCCTTGAGGTTATTCCCACATACCTTTACAGTACTGTACAAATGAGAGACTGTGAACATGATCTCCCAAGTCCCATCAATTCCATCTGAAAACAATCACTGAGGAAGTAGGTGAGGTGCTGCTACATAGTGTCTCCCACTCCCAGCCCTGTAGCTGGTTAAGAAGGATATAATGGTCAGTGGAATCAAAAGCTGCTGAGAAGATTAGGTTGCAAACTAGATGTTAATTGTCCAGAATGGAGAAGTTCAGTGGTGGTCTCTTGAAAAGAGGGCATACCACCATATCCTTCAAGACTAGAGTGACTACCTATCCTTCAAAAAGACAATATAATATTAAATAAGGCTTTAAACATAAAGGGTAGTCATTTATTTATTCCTTTAAAATAACCATAATATTTGAATATATAAAGACATTGGCATCTTAAATATAACCAGATAAATAAACCATTAATGAATTTGCAACATTTTACCTAATATATAAAATAAAATATGATCAAATGTCATTCCAGGATTTAGTATCGGGGTTAACATTTGCTTGTTTCATGCACAGCATGTATTCTATCTGGAAAATACTCCTTATTTTTACTTACTATTTGAAATTGCCAGTGATTGAACCAGTAGCTTTCTGAATGCAAAGCATGTGTTCTGCAACTTTTTAATTAAAATAATAATTAAAATATACATAATTTAATCCATTGTACAGAATAACAATTAGAAGGGACCTTTGATCATCATTGTAATATTCCTGTCAAGAAGCTATACAGTTCTGCCATGAATTCAGAGTTGTATTTATGTAATTTATTTTTACTTGTTTTGTTGGTCTGCATGCTCATGTTTTAAGCTGCTTAGAGTGTGTAACTGAAATGCATAGAAATTTTTATGATACAAATTAATATTCTTTTTTCAGCCATAGGACGAGATGTTCAAAAATCTTGTTCTAGACGAGGAAGAAATGTTGATGCGCTTCGTAAAGTACTTTTAACAACGCAAATTAAGGTAAGGGTTAGAAAGAATGAAACTTTATACCAACCTGGTTTTTGTTTTTTTGTCTTTTGTCATCCTGCTTCATTTCATTCTAGATTAACTTCTTTGTGGAAGTTGATATGCTACGGCAGTTTGAAATGAGCCTAGTAGAGTAAAATAAATACCTTTGAATACTGAAAATTTCTTAGGAATTATTTGTAAAATGATTTTCTGTGATACACCATATCAGAAATCACTTTTAGATTCATTTTTACTGGTTTAATACGAAAACTCGTGGCTAGCTGTTACACAGTATGCATTTCCTATTGAAAATCTTTTTAAAGATTGCATGTTTGAAGAACACATTTGACATATTGAGTTTGATCTTTTTCATTGAAGGATATGTTAATAAGCATTAGAAACAACGTAGAAAACAGTTTATGTGGTATAGGTTGAAATTTATGTGGCGATGACATGTGGCTGTATATGCTAAAACCACAGTATTTCTGATGCAGTCAGTATTAGCTATGCAACTATTCCCAGTCTTTTGTAATCACCTATAATTTAACGCAGCATATTGAAGAGGGGAGTGTACAAGCTTTCCCTATCTATGTGGTTATTTCAGAGAGACTTTCCAGGTATAAGTCTTGTGTTAACAGAAAGAGGTTCCCATCGGAATTGTGAAAAAAGCATTAGAAATTTTAACAATATGGCAGTGATTTTTCTACCTGGAATATGATCTGAGTTTATACACACCAGTTGAATGAATGTGAATTGGATTGTGAGAGTTGAATTATTTAAATTATCAAAAAAATAACCTTAATAGAAGTTTGTTATTTAACAGAACCAGTTCACTACTATAAATACTCAAAAGAAAGAAACTTCTCAGATTGAAGGACCATCTTTGAACAATTCTTATGGTTTTAAAATAAGTGTACAAAACCTTCAAGAAGCAAAGACTTTACATGAGGTAACTCATTTTTTTAATTGAAAATGCTTTACATACCCAATATGTGTTTCTCAGATCATTTTTGAAGTTTTCAGAATGAAAGTACTTAAATCAAGATTGGCAAATATTCCTAGGCACTCACTAGTTTATCCGTTACCACTAAATTACATGATTTATTGATTCCTGAAAAAGTTCACATTAATCAGCTGAAGGATAAACTCATGCTTGATTGTTGATAAAGGTTTTGCTTATAGTGTTTTATTTTATATTGTTTTTAAAAGAGATAATAATGTAAACTTTTCTGTGTAGGTACAGTATCTTACACTGCTAAGTATAGAATTGCATGCTCGAACAAGAAGAGATTTGGAGGCGGATCCTGAATTTGATCCTATCTGTGCTTTATTCTACTGCATCTCATCTGACACACCCTTGCCAGATACTGAGAAAATGGAAATCACCGGTGCTATAGTGATCGATAAAGACAGAGCAAGAACTATCTCAAGCCAAGGTCCTTATTTCATTTTGTTTCCTTTAAAATTATTGCCAATATTTTGAATTTAATGAATTTAGATATTAAGAAACATAAATAAAAATGTGCTTTTGAACGATGTTTGCTAGTGTTTAAATTCATGTCATCTCAGTGTAGAATCATTGACTTATAGTAGGTGGTTTCCACCTTATATCTTTTTATGAACATTTGCAAGGGCTATAATGCTTAACACCTACCTAGGTGTATATTAAACAGTGTTTAATATCTTGTAACATGCTCCTGCAGAAGTCCTGGAAATATATAAAGAGGAAAGCATATCCTAGATGGCAGGCCTCAAAACTCTTGTGCTGAGCTAGTCCCTTTTAATTTCTTGGGACTGTTCAAGGAATTCAGTTTTGGTAATCTGTCTTAATTGGTTTGAGTAAAGATAGAACATGGAATATGTTATATGTTGCATAAGGGTTGTTGTGTGGTTTTCTCTGATCTTTGTAGGGTCTAAAGAGGGCCCTTATTGTATTGTACCTTTTTGGCTTTGTTTAGACCAGTGATACTCAACCTGTGGCTCTAGAGCTGGATGCTCTTGAGGCCCTACAGGCGGCTCTCGCAGTGTAGGCATCTGATCGGCGCTCCACTCTATCAGGCAGCGCGGGGAGCACTGACCAAAGGACCGGCAGTGTGGGAGTCACTGAAGTACCTCCTCCCATAGGAGGAAAGCGAAGGAGCTGCTGGGATCCCCCTGCCAGGTAAGAATAGAAATCACTCCAGCCCAGCAGCCATGGGAGAGAATGGGAAGCCTCCCTTTTTTTCCCAGCAACCAATAAGAAACAAGGATAACAGCAATGAGGAAAAATGATGTGCCATGATATGTTTCAGGAAATACTGTATGTGGTGACAAACACCACCAAAAATTAGGTAGCACCATGAAAAAAAGATTGCAATATTCAGGTGTGGTGTTATGCTCTGCAACAGTTAATGGTGAAGTGGCTCTCCAGCTGTTAAAGGTTGAGTACCACTGGTTTAGGCTAGTGAAAAAATATATTTAAACTTAAATTACAAGAATAAAGTAATAAACTCTTAGATTTATATTCAGTACCTATGCTGTTATTAAAGTTCTGAATAACATAATGTAACATGATAAAACATATCTTTCATCCACTTTTATTTCTGGGTATTAAATAATTCCTATTCTTACCTTTAGCATCCTTTGATAGCATTTTACTTAAAATATTTAATTTTAAAGCAATATATTGTTTTTACTAAATTATGTCTTTCTAGAGGCTGCCTTCAGAAACTGAAAAGAAAACATAGAGACTGAATTCAACCATAATAGATTTAGCACATTTCTTTAAAAAACAGAGGTTGTATTTAATATTGCAGAGTTATTAATACTGATTTTTTTATTTATTTAAGGTACTATTGGCTGACAAAGTAAAATCTCATTTGTGATTGTTCTACCATTAACTTTATTTAATTCTAAAAACACAAATGTTTACAAATGTTGTAATGGTCCAACATTTGACTAATGTTGGACCATTACAACAAAAATCATGATCAAATTGAAATAGAAACATCTATAAAAGTGTTTCAACCTCAACTTGATTTTGGCCATGTATGTGTTATGTGGCTATTTAAAAATAATTTACTTGGAACTAGAAGTAATAAATGTGTTTTTAATTGTTTTGATGTGATTTTCAATGAATTTTGGAACAATGTTGAATCTTTTTCCATTTGTCCTATGGGCAGGTTACATAGTAGTTGCCTGAAAAGCCATATTTCATAATGCTCACTGATCATTCCTAATCTCAGTTGATTACCATAGTCCTGCACTGTCCTCAAGGAGAGTCTACTCTATCTTTACATTGAAATGTTCAGTAGCCACTTCTATCCAGAATCATTCCCATCAATTTGTTTCCTACCTATATGACGAATACCTGGGTAAAAGATAGTCCCTGATCTTCTGTATAAGAGAAAGCAAGATGCTCTTTGTATAGAGAGCTTAGTGCTTGGATACCAAGGCAGTTTTGTTAATGAGATCTATATTGATTAATATTTTACCTCTTTGTCATGTGTAAGACCGGAAATATTTTAATGGTGTATATTGATAGAAATTTATGTAGCATAGTTTTCTTACTCTGAATCAGGCATATTCATAATGTAGAATAACAAAAGATTGGTAACAGGAATTAAAATCTAAAGAAAAAAAATTAGTATCATTATAGTAAATAATGCATTTTTCTAATATAGATTAATAAAATGGTACATATGATGATTTATTGTGATTCATGTTTATGAAAAGTTATAGTGTTTGAACATTAGAAAAATCAGTGGTATAGCATTCTAAGAAAACCCAAAACATGTATGCTTTTCAATATGATAGAATCAGATCAAAAAATTGACATGAAGTTGTTCATGCTTTGTCTGCAGCAGGTGGAGTAAGGGTGAGTGCTTGGAGTACTATTTGTACTGCTCACTATCAAAACTGAAATGATTTAAGTTTTTCTTAAGAAATAAATGCATTTCAATTTGCTTTTCAGGTAATAGAGAACATGCCCCTTTGCTTGCAAGATCTGGTATCTCAGGGTTGGAAGTCACCTATGCTACTGATGAGAGAGCACTTTTCCAGGAGGTAGTGAATATTGTTAAAAGGTAGTATTCTGTTTTTATTTTCAGCTTATAAATTCCTGATTAATTTTGCTCAACTTTTGGTCTCCCTTCTCTTTCTTATGTCCCCATATTTTAACAGTTTTATTTTTTATAAAAGTTTTCTTTGGGTCTTCATAACAATATATTTATCTTTTAAGGTATATTTATTCAGATCTCTAAACCAGAATTCACATCAGTAGTACTGAAGTTGTAATCTCCCTAAGATGCATGTGAAATCTAGAAAACGTCTTACTGTCTTACAATACAACTTTAAAGAAATCTACCAATAGGCAAGAAAGGGGTGATTTTTATGACAATTTCAATAGCAAAACTCATTGCTCCTTGTGATACAGGCAAAAATAAATAGGTAGGCATGATTTTTTTTACGTATGTCTTCTCCAAAGGGAAATCTCCTTTTCCAAATTCAGTTTGGTGTATCATTTTCAAGTTCCTTACATGCTCTTATAGCATCCTCTGATCATGCACTTATAGAAGTTCAGATGTGTCTTTCTTCAAATCAACTGCCAAAGCTTTGAAGTCTTATTGTTATCCAGAAAGCTAAACTTTGAAACTTCTGGCTGGAATACATTCTCAAGGAAAATGTGTACTAGGCAGAGTACATTTGCAATTCTCTCTCTCTCCAACTAGAAAACTTCTGATGAGAATGGCATTGACCAAATCCAGGAAACCAGAATACTAGAGTTGCTGAAAGCAACCAGCAAAGGGTGGGTCCTGACGAAGCAGCGGATTCCTGTTCAGAGAAGACAAAATTACAGGTAAGGAAATTAATTTTATCTTTCTCTTTTTTGGGAATCCGCTGCTCCGTCTGACTTACAAAACAACTTGGAAATTGCAAACCAATTCTGTTCTTTTAATTTTTTAAAACCTTCCACCATTTTGGAAGTATAGGAAAAAAATATCACTTGTCTGCATAAAAAAAAACCCTTCCAAACAATAGAACATTACAATTTTTCTTTATCTCTGAAGATCAACAAATGAAGACTTGACTGCTAAAGGCTTCACTGAATGAAGAAAGCACACTGATTTCTCTATAATGAAAAAGGCAAACCAAACATCTGGGTACCTGGTAAACACTTCTTGAAATGCTGCATGTCAGCTTCTAGAATTGGCCAATAACTGGACTATGATATGTACTTTCAGATAGTTTTGATACAATATTTTTACTGTTTGAGGGATAAAAGTTACACCCCCTCTAGAATCAAATTAATGCAAGACTTTAAGTCAGTGGTTTCATTTATCGAAATAATAATAATTCTATGTTGAAATGTATGAAATTATATTTCAAATAAATGACCTCCTGGATTTGAGTATATTTGAAATTTTTATTATTTTTTCCTCAACCTGTTATTTTTGGCTATGACATTGATTTCATTAAATATTGTATCGGACAAACCTGTTCAAAATAGCTTTTGTTGCTAATATTATGAATTATTATCAATACTGCAAATTCAGTTTTGTTAGATTTAATAAAAATTAGAGAACTCTTTTGAGCGAGACAAAGACACGAATTAGAATATGTTACTTTTCATTTCCTCGTTCCGGTCAGCTTTATATAAAGATCATTCTATATTGTTTTACAGATAAAATAAAGGTTTGGGAATGGTTTACTATCTATAGTTTGAAGGCTAGGTAATTTTGAATGTGTATGTTGTCTCTACTTTGAAACAACTAAGTGACTGACCTATTAAGTGTGATTTGTGCTGCTCAACCTAAGAACTATAGTTCATTTTAATATTGGTTAGTGGAAACAAGCTATTTTAACCTATAGTTTACAAACCTTTCTTTTTCCCTCATATTATTGCTAAAATATATGTTTTATTTGGATAACACATTAAATTGTGATTAGTGGAAATTAAAATTTCATAGCTTTACTAGAACAGCAGAGAGAAGAAATGTTCAAACTTTCACTACAACCATATAATTCTAATATACAGTGTAATAATCTTTGATGGATATGAACTGAACTGCATGTGGTGGAAAAATAAAATTTAGCAGAGCAGCTAAATTAATGCTGGTGTCTTAATATGTATTCACTGTACTTGACTATAGTTTTTATTGTTTGAGGAATAAAGAACAAATGTACAGAAATAATAAAATGGTTTCTGAAATCACCAGTGCAAAAAATGTCTCTGTGGACTGAATCTGAGACACAAACATATATATGCCTATTGAAGAAACTTTCCTGGTTTTAGATGGTGAAATATATTGATATATACTAACTCAGAAGTTATTTAGTTAAACTGCAGTGGCTTTCTCCATGAAGGATTCTAGTTTATAAATTCAGTTTTTGTGAATTCTGTACCAAGTAGTACTGAAAATGGAATTAAAAAATGTAATAGCTATAACTATTCCTATTACTTCAAATGTGAAATAACACTAGCAATAAACATGTAGCATTGCTGTAATCAAACTAGTTACATATCTTAATTTTAAATTCCATTAAAATTTAATGAGTACTTTGCTTGTCATATGAGGATGTTGAAATAATTCAATGGATCCATCATCACATTAATACAAATAAGTTTGTCCGGTATTAAAGTTGGACAAATATCTATGACATAATTTAGATTTCATATAAACTTCTTCTGATCTGTGTCTTTCTTAGTGAAGTTTTGGCAAAGTTTGCAAACCAAATAACAAACTATTTTACTTAACCATCTTTTACTTATATATCTCAAACCCATTTACCCATTTAGACTATGGCTCATCAACATGTCAGTTAGGAATCTTTTACATGATTTGCTACAACATAATTGGAGAACCAGTCTAGGATAATGGTTGAAAGGTTGATTGGCACCAAGGAATCCCAGATTCAGCTCCACTCTAAACTATGAAAGCTCATGGGATGATTTGAGATCAATGGGAAAAAGTGTAAGAATTAATTTATGCAGACTGCCTTGAACTTCTGGAAGGAAAGTGCATATTATAAATTTTATTTAATTGAAAATACTGGATTTGAATTTGGAAATGTGTACAGAAATATTATCTGTCCAATTAGTAGTACACATCATAAACATTAGGGCAGTAATAATAGATGCCATACTTTGAACTAGAAGACATCATCATAGATTTTTATGATTACATTGAAGAAAAGCTGATAATAAAGAGTTCATATTGTTTTATATTGTTATACACACATACACATACTTTCTGTAGTTACAAAGCTAGAGAGCTGTATTGTATCAGTTACATTAAGGTCTCCATTTCTACCTACCAAAGAGACTTCCACACAAAAGAGATGTAACTAAAGACACATAGAAAAATACTTTATAAAAATTTCTATAATTTCAAGCATCCAGGGATAATGCTTTTAATTTCTTTTTACAAAAATGTCCCTCTGAATTCATTTATCCTAATTTTTATGTAGAAAAAAGCCTTCAAAAACTTGTTGGACTAAAATCCTGACACACTGCTTTATGTTACATATTGCACATTAAGCTAGTCAATCTTTTTAGGTCTAGTTTCCCATATAAAGAAAATATTATATAACAGGAATCATTCATTCATGTATGAATCCCACAGCAGAAGTTTTGATATGCTACAATTCAGACACAGAATTAATGTCCTGATAAGAATGAAATTATTATTCTGAATATAAATATTCATCGTTTTCTTCACAAGGCTAAACAAAATAGTTTTGGATAGATGCATATATTTTTCAGCCAATGTTTCTATTAAATGGATCCTTGATTATTTTTAATTGGTAATTAATTAGCATTAGAGTAGTCATCTCATGTGAATCAACATTTTTTTCTATCTGAATGGAACATTACAGATTTCTAGACAAGCTCAGAACTGATAGAAATTTTCATTTTATTTGAACTAAGGCCATTGGGAATCTTACCAGCATTCATCTGAGTACATTATTTATGAGAACCAAAGCTTTCAGACTGTCCTTTTATTAATTAGAAATCAAAATACATCTAGTTTGGCATGGCTAACAATCTATTGGCATATATATGAGGCTACTTGGCCTTTTCTATTTTTAGGGGAAAGGTACAAAATAGGTTTAAGCAATATACTATCATTGTAAAGAAAAACAAGTCAAATGTTTACAATTTTTAAAGAAAATAATCATTACAAACAACTGTCAGCTTCACTTTTATAATTGAAATGGAAATAATTTTACCTTTGATTACTCAATTTCTGTGGAAAATTATTTGTAGAATACTAACACAATAAAAGTTTAGTAGCCATAAAAAATATTTGATTTTACATATTTTAAAGCATAACCTAAAATAAACTGTCATTTAATATTTATGATCTTATAAAACTGGTTTCTATAAATTAGAAATGGTCATAATAAATTTTGATTTTTTTTAAAAAAAAACATGCTGTCTTAAGAGTAATAAAACAGATTTTTTTAGACCCAAGTTATACATTTATGTATTGAAATCTATGAAATTAATGAGTGATAATGCTGTGTACTTTTTTCTTTTTAACTATAAATTCAATCCATTAATTTTGTTTAAAAAAAGATCCAGGCTGTCTAGCTCCATGATGCCTTTAGTCAGGTGGAAGCATTTTTTAGCATTCAAAAACTCCAGGTTCCAAATTAATTTGTCATCATCAATTGAATCCCAATCCAATTATTTGACAGATAATGAAAGTACAGGTAATTCTTGATTTACAACAGTTCATTTAGTGACCATTCAAAGTTATAAAGGCACTTTAAAAAGTGATTTACAACAGTTTTTCACGTGATCATTGCAGCATCCCCATGGTGACACGATCAAAATTTAGAGCGCTAGACAACTGACTCATTTTTATGATGGTTGCAGTATCCTGGTGTCACCTTTTACAACATTTTAACAAGCAAATTCAAGGGAGAGCCAGATTCACTTAACTATGTAACTAACTTAACAACTGCAGTGATTCACTCAACAACTGTGGCAAGAAAAGTCGTAAAATGGGGCAAAATTCACTTAACGGCTGTTTCACTTAGCAGCAGAAATTTTGGGCTCAATTGTGGTCATAAGTTGAGGAGAATCTGTACATAGTACTTAAGATCAAATTTGTGTACCCCTTTCTACACAGTACCTCACATGAAATTAAACTTCACCAAATAACTATATTTCGTTTAGTGACATTTGCAGCTTTAATGAATAAATTTAAATTAAATAATTAGTTATATGAAGACATATCTTTCTCTTTTTAGGTATGATCCAGATATTTTGTTAGGCTATGAAGTCCAAATGCATTCTTGGGGATATCTCTTACAGAGAGCTGCTGCTC
The DNA here is from genome assembly GCA_032468135.1 of Calamaria suluensis. Taxonomy (NCBI): domain Eukaryota; kingdom Metazoa; phylum Chordata; class Lepidosauria; order Squamata; family Calamariidae; genus Calamaria; species Calamaria suluensis. The sequence continues at coordinate 118,661 of JANHFP010008114.1, read as the reverse complement.
TGGATGTTGATTTATGTCAGATGATCTCTCGTATTCCAGGTGTGTTTGTGAATCATGTGTTAGTTAAGAGTCTTCTGTTCAATTTTTTGAAATGGTCATTAACTGAGTGCATTCTGCCCCTATAGCAAGGTGTTAATTCATCAGTTTAATAGAGAAATTTTAACTTACTAAATTTGTGATGTTAGATAGCTGTACCCACATTCTACCGGTATTTCTAATCTTATTTCTGGTAAGGGACAGAAATAGGAGATGCAGCCATCAAAATAAACAGCATATGAATCTAATGTGAATAAATTAAGGTCACTTTGTTACCCCATACTTATTTTGCAACCTGATGTTTGGCAGCAAATATGAAGTATAATTGCCACAGAGGGATAGACAATCAGATTTTTATTACCTGTGAAGTCAAAGTTATATATGCATTGCTATGACATAAATTCAGACCTGCAGGTCTGTTTCTTAAAGTGTTGTGTTTTCTTCTCCTAGCTCAGTAGTGCAAGGGGGAAAATGAGAATTGTGTTTGTATTTGTATTTGTGTTTGTACAACATACAGCTTGTCAGGATGGTTTATTACCATTATAATAAACTTAGATTTAAGCATGAATTATTTCTTCTGATGCTTGCACATTTAGTATTTGTCATTAAATTTATTTTTTTCATTTTTTTATTTTAGATGATAAGAAAGAGAACAGATTTGCTTCAGATCTAGATGAATATGGAGCAGATACAATGAGTGAAATAAACATTGTTGGAAGAGTTATATTAAATATCTGGAGAATTATGAGACATGAGGTAACATCTGGCAAAATTATTAAACTAGGAAAAGGGCAATAGGATTATTAGGTGCATATACATTCAAATTATTATAAAATAACATTTCCAAAGGACTTATTCTGAAATAAATTATTCATCTTGTTTTCAAAATGATAGAAATATGCCTATGAAGTTTTCTTATCTAGGCAGCTTACCTGCTTCTAAATAATAAAAGAAATACAAAATCTTGAAATATATTAGTAATTATATTCTTTTACTCTTTTGCCAAACAACTGTTGTAAACTATCCAAAGCACACAGAGCACAATTTCTTTTGACTGTACCTTTACTGACTTCAGAATGCCATACAGAGAATCAAATTACATGGTTTGAGTTATTGCAATGTGGAACAAAGGAGGAAATAGCAAAGGTTGGGTAGAGCAAAATAGTATTAGATACCTATTGCTGGATAATTCAGTAGTATATCAAGGTTAATCTTTTGACAGTATTCTGTTTAAAGACCAGTTGCTTACTAACCTAGTGTTATGTCACTTGGAATATATTAATTAAACTTGTCTGTCTAGTGTCAGTCTAAGTCATTCTTTTCTATTGTAAGTCATTCTTCTCCAACCTCATGTGTCTGATGTGTGAGTGTAATTTGAATATAATAATTTCTTCAAAGAAGTTGTTGAAGGATTAATTGGTCATCAATAGATGCAGACACACATTACACAAAATAGACAATAAAAAACCTAGGAAGGAAACGAAAAGGCAACAAATCCCTCCAGCAGCCCGCATAAGGGTAAGCAGGAACAATCATGCAGCCTGCAAGAAAACTACCAAATTTGGAGGGCACAAAGGACCCCACAATCTTGTAAAAAACTAGTCTAATCAAGGAACCACCAATCAGAAAACCACTTCCCTACCAAAGTGGCAGAGCAAATATTACATATAAATAGGCAGCAAACCCCGCCCTCACTTGCATTGATAATGTTACCTAGTTGGATAATGAAATGTCTTCAATCAAGCATCTAAGCTCAGCAGTAAGAATTCTCAACCGTTCAATCTTGAACTATTCAATTCTCTTCCATTGAATATAAACCCCCAGAATAAGCTCATTTGTTTTTCCTATTCTTAGAATTGATTTCCTGCACTTTGTAATGATTGGGTAGTAACTATCACTCACATAAAAGGTAGTTTTCCCATATTCTTTGAGGAAAAGTAAATGGTCCCTGCTTCTTGAGGGGAGGAGGGGCAATTATGCTAGTGAGAGATTCTGGATCAGGGATATGGTCTTAATATCTCTCTATTGCCAAGGCATCTGTGGCTGATGACGGCCCTGATTGACTTCATAGGAGGAAAGTCCTTTGTTGTGAACTAAGATAGAAATAACCAGAGATAGATATAAATATAGAACCTATTCATCTTGAAGAATATTTATTACTGACTTTTCTCCCATCTAATTTTTCTTTAAATGCTCATTAGAATGCAGCAATAATATATTAGTTATTGTTTGATAGAGATGGGAAGTATTTTTAGCTGCATTTCTGATTATCTTAGTGATGCAAAGCCTATCAAACCTCAAGGTCACTATGAGAGCCTAAGGTGTGTCTCTGTGGCGTAAAGGGTTTGCTCTTCCTTTCCTTCCTTCAATACTTTCCTGGCATATGAGATTTTGGTCAGTATTTAGTGTCTGAAATCTCAATCCTTGCCCTGTTCTGTACCAAATTCTTTGTAAAATGAAACTATTAAATGTTGTGTCTCTTTTCAACCTATTTCTGTGTAATTCCATTCCACATTCTGGATATAAACTATAGAAAAATATAATCATCCAAATTTTCTATTTTTTAGGTGGCTTTGACCAACTATACATTTGAAAATGTGGGCTTTCATATACTTCATCAGCGTTTCCCACTCTTCACTTCTCGTGTTCTGTCTGATTGGTTTGACAACAAGGCAGACATCTATCGGTAATTGTCTGTAATGAGCATTTGAATTGCCTGTTACTGAATGCAATTATTATATATGTTAAAAGAAAGAAATAATTGTCAATTCCAATCTGAAGTTGTAAATCAATAGGTCAGCATTATAGATCAGACCTTCAAATTCATTTTTCTGATGTCATCAGGCACATTTTGTGGTTGATCAAATTGCTTGCAGTCTCCCCTGATCTTTTTCTCTTCTGTTGGAGGTGTGAAAAGGAGAACAGAAGGTTATATTTGGATTCTAGATTAATTACTGTTTGGAATGTCATTCTGGACCTTGAACAATATTTAGTTGTGGTTTGTTTAGGGAAGACATTGCATGACTGGTGGAGTAATAGTGTCCTAAATTAACAAATGACTTGAATTTATTAGATTCAATTAATAACAAGTCTGAGTTTTTTTAAAGAAAGAAGTGGACCTTTTCAGTTTGTGGCAAGTATGAGGCTTGCTGCTGCTTGTTTTCATACTGTTTTATTATATACTCTGTTGTAAGTTTATTCACTGAATAAACTTGTGCTGTCTAAAAATACATTGGATATACAACTAATAAAGAATACAGTAAGCTTTATAAACCACTCTACTTTTACATTTAAAATATAATTCCCATGGAATTGGCTGAAATGCATGAAAATTACATGATCTGAATTACCAGGTCAATCCTATTGCAAATAGAATTATTTAATCTATTTAACTTGCAAATATTTCACATCAAAGCTTCACAAGACAATTTGTATTCTGAGAGAATAATAGGTGGTAATCAATAACAAAGATGTTTGTTATTGTCTAAAGATTCACAATGCATCTTCTGTACCTTTATGGAAATTTGCCAGAGAAAAATTTGGCAGCATTTGGTGATCCCCATGTTCCTCACAATTTTTTTAATTTTTACTTTCCACAGATTTGATGTTAGGTCACCTAGATACCACCAGCTTATCTTAATAAACTACTTCCTTTCTGAGGGCTAACAGTACATCCTAAAAATGTAACATGGATTTATTTCTATAAATAACCGAAACCACAAATAAGATTTCCAACAGTCTTAGTTTTTACCATATTAATATCAGTATATCCAAATCAAAGGGATTTTGATTTGGAGCACCAAGGAAATTGTGGCTACAATCTTCCCTGAAACACTAATAATCAAATAAGGATTACTTTCTCTTAAGGGGCCATGATGAATGACACACCCACCCACACAATCTAAGTATTACAGTATATATGATAGAGAAAAGAAGTTAAGTTCTATATTCACATTAACCCTGGAGAAAGGTATAACTGCCTGCCTTAGGATTGACACAGCTAAATATGAGATTTGCACCTTTGCGGATGAAGAATATTTTCCATAGTGATGGTAGAGAAAGCCGGTAGTAGTATGAATAGATCTGAAATATATAAATGCTCATATTCCAGTAGAACCATCATATAGCAGTTTTGTTCACTTTTGCTTCAAAGAGTAATGTTGTATTGTTTTTCATTGTTAACATTCTTAGCAAATTCTTGGCATTTTTTTCAAAATACTCTGGTGATTTAATTTTGAATGTTTTACATATTAATGCTTTTATTTTAAAGATGGAAAATCGTAGATTATTACATTAGTCGTGTTCGTGGGAATATACAGCTATTAGAACAAGTGGACTTGATTGGCAGAACAAGTGAAATGGCAAGGCTGTTTGGAATTCAGTTCTTGCATGTATTGACAAGAGGATCACAGGTAACCTTTAATTGCTTTGATTTAATTGTTTATAAATGAACAGATCTGTTTTAGTTTGGAGAATTATAGTAAACGTAAACAATTACTTTATGTTACAAGCTGTAGTTTGCTTTAGCCAATCATTTATTTTAGTTTCAGGTCTATCCTTCTCTTTGAGAAGAGAGATAACTAGCCACAAATACTTTTGGTTCCTGAATTAGTTCTAGGGTACATTATATTTTCTGTTGTCTTATCTCTGGCACTTGCCATTGGTCTCAGAATTGTGTTCTTGAGTAGATAGGCATTCCTTTGAAAAATAAACATGGGATGCAGCTTTTGTTTCCTGATTAATGTCTTATACCAGCCATTGATGCTGGGATCCCCACATTATAGCTTTAATTATTAATACTTGTGAATAAATTGCTCTTACGTTGTTGGACATTTGTTCATCATAATGTTGATAAACATGCATTCAATTTCTAGTCACTAATTACTGAGTTTTTGTTTTATTTAGTATCGGGTGGAATCAATGATGCTACGAATTGCCAAACCAATGAATTACATTGCTGTGACACCCAGTGTTCAACAGCGAGCTCAAATGAGAGCCCCTCAGTGCATTCCTTTAATAATGGAGCCAGAATCCCGTTTCTACAGTAATACTGTCCTTGTGCTAGATTTTCAGTCTCTATACCCATCCATAGTGATAGCATACAATTACTGCTTTTCCACATGCTTGGGACATATTGAAAACTTGGGGAAGTAAGTATTAATCATTTAAATCTATCTGCATGGTATATAAATGATTAGCACTCTTTTTCAGGTTACATAAGTGGTTATAGAATTCTAGGATACATAAATTTTCTCCTTTAAAAAACTGTCTTGCCTATAGGCAGATAATACAGTTAGTTGTAACAAGCAGTTGTTTAACAAGTGCTCAAATTTTCAGTGACTTCAGAAAGGGTGCTTTCTGGCCTGCAAAGCAGTTAAGACCAGTCACAAAATTTCTTTCTTTCTTTCTTTCTTTCTTTCTTTCTTTCTTTCTTTCTTTCTTTCTTTCTTTCTTTCTTTATTTCTTTCT
>JANHFP010008114.1:87608-101685 GCA_032468135.1 Calamaria suluensis | reverse complement strand
ATTGGATAGTAAAACAACCCTGGAAGAATTGAGATTGGTTATTCAAAATCAAAAAAACAATAAAACACCTGGCCCGTCCAAAGATTAGAAACTGTGAAAATGAAAACAGAGGACTGAAAAAGTAGCTATCTTCAGTTACTTGTTTAGTGTGACAATCCAATTGAATGTATCCACAAGAAATCCAAGCTAGGCTCTGATGCTTGGGACTTCTCTGCATCTACTATCAATCTGGTTTTAGGATTCTTAAGTACTTCGCTGTAGTATGCTTTTTTTAACTTGAATTAATTATTCCATTCCATAACTCCAAACCTTGGAGTTAGAAAGATCTTAAGTGTTCTTACTGACATATCCAAGCTAGCCTCTGTTTGAATGTTTTTAAGGTATTTAAGAGGTATTAAAGAGTGGTACTTATGCTTCACCTACCCTGTTTTTCCCAAAATAAGACATCCACAAATAATAAGTCCAATCGGGCTTTTGAACGCATGGCAATAAGGCCAAGCGCTTATTTCAGGGTTCATAAAAATAAGATAGGGTCTTATATTCGGGAAAATATAAGTCTAGCTAGTCAGGTCTAGCTATTTTTAGTTCCTTCACTCTCTGTCAGGCTTAGTTCCTAATCATACTCCTTAATTTTCTTAAAATCTATAGGAAGTTCATTGAAATTCTTTAATGTGAGGTCCCCAAATGGGAGAAAGTACTTCAGGTAAGGTTTGACCAATGAAAAATAAAAATCACTTCCTATGATTTGCATACTATATACTGTTAATATAACCTTAAAGTGCACTTGCCTTTTTATATTTAAAAAAGTAAATGTTTATGTATAATATACATATCATTCTGATCATCAATAATTCTGACAAGTCCATCAGCCAATCAGTTGATACAATACAGCCATCCAACCAGCTTGCAGTTCCAAAGTTAGCACTCTAAACTACCAACCTATCAGAGACCACAAACCAACCAACCAATTAGATTACAGCCACAGAGCTAACATTTCAAAAACACTGACAGTTGAACAGAAAACCTTTTGCTCTCAGATAGGTCGGAACTTAATACTAGGCCTGAGGATGATAGATGAGACTATCGAAATGTTGCAGAAATATGCAAACCTTTACACGGGAAGAAACCAAAGATGCACAAACCCACATACTTATAACTGTGAAAATCTACGAAAACATATATGTAATTGTGGAATACTTGGTTACCCAAACATAGCTCCCTTTTGCCTTTCAACTCATCTCAAGAGACTATCCAGGCAGAAATTAGCAACAACTCTGTGCTGTATATATGCAGAAAACAATTAACCAATATATACAATTAACCAATATATAACAGCAGAAAACAATTTATATATGTGTGTGTGTGTGATTTTAGAATCACATTAGTAAAGAGTAACACTGATTTTTCTATTACTCATCACCTGCATTTGTCTCTACAATCTCCATGGTTACTCAAGAGTAATCCATTTTAATTTATTTTCTTTTTCTTGTCCTCTTAAAACCAATTCTTCCTCTGGTTGCCTTGTTGCTATTCTTCATGAATAGTTTTCCTTGTCCTTCTTAATAAAGTCTATATTACAACTTTGTTGTTGCCCAAGGCTTTCATTATCTTGTTTCCCTGGCATGATAGCTTATTTTGAACTGAATCCTTTTTCACTTTCTAATGAAAACTCTAATACAGCATATTTGTAATTCATTCCCTAGTAAGCAGGTCTATTATTGTTCAAGAAAAATAACATTTCCAATTCCCCAGTAAATACACTATTTCATTTTTATTACAAAATTATTGTAACATTGGGAACACACAAGAAAAAAAATAGAACGAAGTATCAAAAGGTATAAGTCAAAGTGATTCATAGTTCTTTTGTACTATTAACTTTAACACACACACATCCAAAAAGATGTAATGTACATATCCTGTTGGGAGACATGATCTCCCCCATGATATAAAGTGTTAATTCAACAACAGGTAAGACAACGGCCACTCATAGCCATTGGGTTCCCTTGGTCTACTTTCCCCACAATTTGATCTGCACTTAAAGTGCCCTCAGAATAACTTTTTGTTTCAGAATAACTTCAATAAAAACATGTTTATTGGTGTGCAGAGAGAAGGCAGATTCTAAATTCTGAAAGTATCTATTCCACATGTATACTAATATTCAGTAACTTCAGGCAGCCTACTACAAGAGCTGCAGCAGTAGTTAACTATTTTTTAAGAATAAGAATCATTAAAATGATCCTTGTCACTGATTTTTTAAAAAATGATCAAAATTTCAACATTATTTCTTCAAGGCTTTCTTAATAGAAAATACTGATACTGTAGAGATAATTAGCACTGATTTTTCTTTTCACAATGACAATATTTAATTTTTAAGAAAGTCACGTTTTCAATTAGCCTCCCCAGCCTGATTATGTCTAAATATGATTGTTCTAAATTCCTTTAATCTTTACCTAACACAAAGATCCCGTTGATCAGGAGTTATGAATGCTACAGTCAAACACATCTAGAAGGCACAAATTGGGAAAGGTGGCTTCAGTGCATATCATGAAATCTTGATAGATTTAGAATTTCCAATTATAGTTCAGTCCACTATATCTTAACAATTTGCTGAAAGTTGGTTTTTGAAAGATACCATAAGATTTGTACTGATTTAAAATTTATAATAGAACATCTCTGAGGGAAAGTTTCTTAGTTTGTAATTTTAAAACTGAATTATCCAAGAAGTTACATGAACATATCAAATACCACAGTATCATGCTATTTAAATATAAGGTCACTTAATAGTGCAGCTGGGATGACAACAAACACACCATTTTATGTTAAATTGCAATTGCGTACTTGAAAATGCGGGTAGAGAAAAACAACCCAGTTTACATTTTTAAATGATCACATTTCTGAAACCTTACCCCTTAAAGTCTGCAATGGACTACAACATTTATTTCAGAAATCCCAAAGCAGCCATGGGGTTCCCCTTGGTATTGTAGGTGACCTCCCCTCTGCTTTGCAAGCATGACCTGAGATTATACTGCATCGTTGCTAAACTCGATGAGCAATCTTAACTCCAGTTCAGTTCACTGAACTTCAGTTCAGTGTCCTTGTAAACATTATATCAGCTTCTTGTAGGACAGTACACAGATGATGAACATCGTTTTAGAAGCCAACAATGATTAGAACAAGAGTCCACAATGCCTGGTCCACAACCCAGAACCAGACTGTGGCCCATTGATAACCAGGCTGCACAAGCAGTGGGCCAGCGTGTGCATGCACAAAGCTACGTTGGTGGAAGTGGCACACACATGAAACCATCCCCTTTCCACCTGCCATCCTCTCTGATCCGCCTATCCGTAAAGATTGGGGACCACCGGAGTAGAAAACAAGTTCTGTTTATTCATTCTAATTACAGTTTTCACACTTTCCTGAAAAAATAGTAAAAGAAGAAATTTAGGAAACATTCTACTTTGTCTTTCAGTCATTCCCATGGTTAAACACTCCTTTCATAAGTTACCCTCAGACTTTAAAAGCCTTGCTTAGAATTCACAAACTTCACACCAATACTGAAATAATACATGATCTTAAAGTTGAAATTCTGATCTCCTGATATTTTTTTTTCACTACAATAAGACAACTTTATCATTCTTATCTGAACTCTTCTGTTTTGGGGATCTGACAGCAAGTGCAGGAAAAGAATTAAATGACAAATTTTCTGAAGGAGACTGGCTGGAGATGGTGGGAGTGAATTTTCTTTGGATCTTCTTAGAGGTCTCTATGACAGAGTTCTGGAGTGTGTCATTCATCTCAATTATTTCAAAGTCTACTTCATTCCATTTTCTGATTTCATCCTCCTCATTGTCTTCAGGATATGTGCTGGACAACAACGCTTCTTGAACTTCACTCTCTCCCACATCCTTCAATTTAGCATCATCAGCTGATGCCGCTAATTTACACATCACAGGGAACAGTACTGCTGTCATGACAGCTGCTCCCAATGCAGTGTACATGAGCACTGGGAGAGTGTGAAAATATCCTTGAAGGAAGCCAACTGCTGCAGGAATACACATTTCTCCTAGAGCTGCACCCATGACAAACATTGCTGCATATTTCCCTTCAACAGTGATATACTGCTCTATCCAAGATATGCCACTGGGAAAGATAGTAGCCATTGAGGCACCATACACAGCAGAACCGACCCACAGAGCAACTGTGTGTACATTGAAGAGGACCAGGAAGAGTGACGACACAGTAGAGCCTATGATACTTATCAGGATCATAGATCCAGGATAAAAGCAGGTCGCAAAGCAGATTGACAATCCTCTGCAAGCTGCAAAGCTTCCCCAGAAGAGAGAGTTCAACCCTGCTGCTTCCGTTACATTCATAGTGGCATAGGTGTTTGCGTAAGTAAAAATGTAGGAGCCATAGGTTACCTCTGCTCCAACGTACCAAAAGAAAAACACAGAAAGGAGTGCTATGAGAGCATGGTGATATTTCGTGGTTTGGTATTTCTGCATGGAAAGTTTTGTTCTACCTCGAACAGGAACACTGCTCAAATATAAAGTAAAGAAAAACAATGCAACGAGTAAGAGGTAAGTGCCAATCACCACGTAAGTCCACACAAAACTCCAGTTTAAATGAAGCTTCGGCAACAATGTGACACCAGGAGGAGAATTCATAGCTGACTTGTTATCAATATTACTACCCAAATGTATCTGCGATTCAAGGGCAGAACCTCCCAGTACCATCTTCGCCAGGATGGGAGCTACAAAAGCTCCAAGGGAAAAACTGAAGTGCAAGGCCTGTATTTGAGGACCAGCTTCTGCTTGCCATGTATCCAAAGCCAGAAGATTCCCACTTGAAAGATAAAGATTCCAGGTCACATTTTCACATTAAAAAGTTTCATGGACTTACATCTAACATCTTCACCTAATGGATGCCATTCCCTTCGTTTTCTAACCTTCATCGCTTCAAGATAGGTACTAGGCTTTTGCAATTTTGTCGTCATGGACGCAATCTTCTCCCTCGCTGTCTTGCTTCTTTATCATTACAGGCCATTCCTGTCTTCAACTTTGTGAAATGTGAAATATTTCTATACATGTTCAATTGTGTTAATGTCGGATATGCAGTGTGGGTTCCAGACAGTTGAGTTATATTTGAGGATTGGCCTAGCAAATGTTTTGTATGCTCTGGTTAGTAGTGTAATCAGTAGTAACTGTACTAACAGTGATGTATGTGAAGAAAACTTTCTATATACAAATCAAACATCTTAGGGCTAAAGTCAACATCTGAATGTTTACCCCCACCCCACCCAGAGAAGAGCATACAAACAGGAAAAGGCAAATATAACCAAGTGGTGAAATTTAGTTTGGCCTTTGGTCAAGTAAGGAAATTTGCAAGTTCAACTGTTTTGTGCACATGATACACACTTAGCAATCTATTAGGAACACATAATTTATTATAAAGGAAGGCAACACAGTCTCATAGAATGATTGCAACATGCTGGAAGGAAAATACATTGCGTGCAGTAAGTTTTTTTTACCTGTATCCAGAATTCCCATTGTAAAACCAATGACGGACATCACAGTTGTTAACAAGATGGCTTTCTTACACCATGGAATAGCATATAGACCTACTGTTGTTCCCAGCAAAGATAAGCCTATAAATATAATTTAAATTTTTCAAATAGAACATGTTAAGAATTAAAATTCATCATATTTCATTTAAAATCCGGTGAATTCAAAGCCAGTACAATTTTTATTTGTATTTAGAATTATTACTATATCAGGAAGAGAGGTAGCTTATTTAATGTAGCAGTCTTATATCAAATGCTGAGTCTGGAGCCATGAGACTTTAAAGGTGACAAGAAGCACCTTCAACTCCATCCTGAAGCCATTGGGCAACTAATGAAACCCCCAAAGCAGTGGGATCACAGGTATAATAAAAAATACTCATCCTATAACCAGCCTGCCATGTTTTAGACTAGCTGTCACCTCCAAATGTGTTTAAAAGGTCGTCCCATGTACAGTCTGCTACAGTAATTGAAATAGGAGTTAAGCAAGTCTTCCTGTATCAGGAATGGTACCCAAAATGGAGCTCTGGAAAAGCTAGTTCCAAATGCAACTGAAAGCCTCTAGACTGCAAAAGGAAGTCTTCCATAGAGATTAGGAAGGTGGTCTCATATAGAAATGCCACTAAACTTACATGGCAGTTCAGTGGTATTTCTATGTCAGTGATGGCCAACCTATGACATGCATGCCACCTGGGGAGCCTTATTGCTTGGCCCCCCAGCTGGCCAGCTGATTTTTGGGACTTTTGGGCCCCTCTGGAGGGCCTCCAGGGGCGTAGGGAAGGCCCATTTTTCAGTCTCCACTGCCTCCAGGGCCTCTCTGGGAATTAGGGGAGGGTGAAAATGGGCCTTCCCACCCCCTGAGGTTCTCCAGAGGCCAAAAATAGCCCATTTGCCATCTTCCAGTTCCACTTCCAGTTTAAAAATGGGCCATTTTTTGCCTCCAGAAGCCCTTTGGGGAGGGGGGGCGTTTTCACCCTCTTTTGACTCCTAGAGAGGCCCTAGAGGCTGAAAAATGGGCCTATCAGGCCAACCCTGACATAAGATGCCAAAAGGGGGGGGAAGCATGTGCAGGGGGGATGTGTGCATGTGCATGAGGGGCACAAATAGAATTATGGGTGTTGACATGCAGGTGCCCCCTCCCCCGCGCTCCCCCCTGCTTTTGGCATGCAACTGGAAAAAGGTTCACCATCACTGTTCTATGTGATACATCTTTATATGTACTGTAACATATTTAAAAGCCCTAAAGCCCATTTGTTACTAAAGAATTGTGATTCTGAAACCAAGGCAAAAGGATTGAGAACACTTGAGTAGGTGAGATTAAAAGGAGCCTGAAGTAATGCTTTAAATAACTAATGCAAATAAGGAAGCTATCAATAAAAAAGCACTTCTTTGACCATCTTAAAAAGGGAATGACTTTTCTAGTAGACGAGACTGCTGAATAGGAGGTATCCAAATATCTCACTTCTCTATGCTCCTTATTTTGATATAAATTGCTGTTGAATAACAACCTAAAGTCACTGGCCTAAGACTATAAGAATTCAGTCCTGATATTTTTCCAGCAGATTACAAGTGATGCAAGCATTCTGTTTTCTTAAGGCTTTCCACTGCAAAAAAACGGGATGCAGTAGACATTTGACTAAAAATAGCAAAAATAGCCCCATTTATTGGTTGGTAGAGAGCAGTCATAATATTAAATTCTGAGCATTACATTTTAGGATCAGCACCAACTAAGGCACATGCAGAAGACAAAAACCAAGAAAACCAAGGGCTTGCAAGGACAGCGCTGGCTCTATGAGCTGATAGAATCTACTCTTCTTTCTGCAGAGAGATGAACTGCATGATTCCAAGGTCCCCTCCAATACTTTTGTCCATCCCTGTAATGGATACACATTTGGACGAAGTTATAATAACTTCAGGAAAAAATTAGAGGGAAAGAATTGATACAATTGCTATACAAAGATTTTCAACTTTGTATATTGCCTGTGTCTTATTCTCATTATAAAAGTTGCACTGGTGCAGTGGTTAGAGTGGAGTACTGCAGGCTACCTGCAGTTTGACTGGCTGCCAGCAGTTTGGCAGATTGAATCTCACGAGGCTCAAGGTTGACTCAGCCTTCCATCCTTCTAAGGTGGGTAAAATGAGGACCCAGATTGTTGGGGGCAATTATGCTGACCCTGTAAACCGATTAGAGAGGGCTGTAAAGCACTGTGAAGTAGTATATAAGTCTAAGTGCTACTGCTATTGCTAGACTGTAATACAGTATATCGAGAAACACAATTATTACTCTCTTAGGGATAGATATGCAACACCTCTTCTACTACAAGGTCAACAATCTATATTATTCATATTCATTTTTGTCCACTTACCCAAAAGTAACTTGGAGTTCATACAGTCAAATACTATTCCACCAATTAGAGAACCAGCAAAGTATCCCATTGAACGGCCCACAAAGATATATGAAATTTGACTGATATTTTTGTTCACGTTGGCAGCCAAGTCTTGAAATGTTGGTCCTAGAATAGCAATAGCCATCCCCTATAAATAAATAACATCAAAAGGAAAATAAAAACAGCTGTTCTTAATAAAGCTTGGCAATATTGTTCAAATAATTCAAGACTTAATTTACAACCTGTAGAATCCTAAGCATGCTTGTTTGTAAGTAAGACTGATTGAAGTTAATGGACTACATCTGTTCTGTGCAGCACACCAGAGAATAGCACCCTTTCTCCGCAGTTACCAACAGGGTATTTCTATGAAGTCTATAAACAAGGCCTGTCAGCAGAAGTAGTTTCATTTGTAGCTCCTTGCAACTTACATTGCTTAAGGTTGCTTTGTCTCTTGGTTCTTTAAATCAATCTTCATTCCTGGCATCTCCCTAAACAAGCCTCTGCAGTTTCCTTGGCAAGTTTTCTCAGAAGTGGCTTGCCGCTGTTTGCCATTGTTTCCTTCCTAGGGCTGACAGACTTCCCCAAGATCACCCAACTGATTTTATGCCTCAAACTGGTTGCCCCACTGTTCTTTTAGGGTATCATAACTAGGGACCATAATAAGCCTATTTAGGTATCATTAAAAAAGTTGAAAGAATTCATAACACAAACCACATGGATAAAGCCAAAATAGCAACTGCTGACATATTATTAGAAGAAGCACCTACACTTATAAGAATAGTTCAGTGGTTCTTAACCTGGGTTCGATCAAATCCTCAGGGGTTCCTGTGGAGGTCAAGACACAAGACATGCACCTGGCTCATAAACATTTAATAAGGATTCGGTGAATGTGCATATGAAACTGGTGGGGTTCAGTACCTCCAACAAGGTTAAGAACCACTGGAATAGTTGTATTGGAGTTGACTTTGTGTGCATATGCTTCGGTTTGTTCACACACTCAAATTCTGCACACTAGTCAAAATATCCATGAAGATTGCCCGAATAGAGACATTTCTGCAGGATCCTGGACATATATATTTACCTTCATTGGTGAGAGAAATTTCTTTCTCATAAATTCTTAACCTCTAAGAGGTTTATTTCTCAGATCATCATCAATCAAATTGTATCCACTAGGAGACTCACACAATAGGCCTCAAGGATGTCTTTTGAAGAGAGTTATGTCAAGTATGAAAATACGCAAAGTGTCAAATACCCAGGACTGGCAAAAGGCACTCCAGATCTCTGGTTACAGTTGTCTATATGGATCAAGACCTTAATAAGGAATTATTCCTGTATCATTCAATGACAATGCACCCCTATCCAAAATAAATTTACCATCACTTTTATTATGGTGATTCACCAGTACCACTCTCCAAAAAGATCTGCTATCAGAATCTTCATCTATCTAAGCTAAATTTCAGTTTTGTACTTTGTTTTATTTTAGTCAGACTTTTATTTTGTCTTTTATTGAATGCAAATTCATGTTTGTTAAAATTGTCATGTCTCACTAATAAAAAATAAATAAATAAAGGAGCCAAACACCATTCCTCTATCTACAGCATCTGAGTCCAAGCCTTTTTGTTAATCCCATCTAGTGGTATGAAGAACATGACCTAATTAACAAAAGGAAGTATTTTATTTATTCTTCAGCATGGAAGCTAGGATGCTGGTTTGAAGTCAAGGTTACCCAGCTTTAAGATGACTGCAGTGTTCACAAAGTGCTTTTGAGCCAGATACTTTCTCTCATTCCATCCTAGATGGTTGTTGCAGAAATGAAACTTTTTTGTTCCGTTTTTTGTTTCATGCCTACCAGGCACCCTACTTTAAATTTCCAGAGCAAAAGCAGGACGTAAATGTTCAATGTCATGTAATGCCTAAAAGTTGTCATTGTCAGGGTTACACTGAGATTGTTGTACAGGTAGTCCTTGACTTACAACAATTTGTTTACTGACCGTTTGAAGCTACGGCACTGAAAACAGTGACTCATGACTGTTTTTCACACTTATGACTGTGGCAGCATCCCCATGGTCCGGTGATTTACATCTGGATGTTTGGCAACTAGCATATATTTATGACAGCTGCAGTGCCCCTGGGATGGGTCGCAGGATCCACCTTTTGTGACCTTATGACAGGCGAAGGCAATGGGGAAGCCTGATTCACTTAACAACAGTATTACTAACTTAGCAACTTGCAGTGATTCACTTGACAAATATGACAAGAAAAAATGGTCAAACGGGGAAAAACCCACCACGAACTTCTGACTTAAGCAACATAAACGTCGGGCTCAAGTCCTGTGTGGGCTGGTAAGTCGAGGACTACCTGTAATGTTAGGCTCGAACAAAAGCAGGGCAAAAGGCGAAGGGTCTCCATGGGTCCCTAGTCCAGGTTTTCTCTCAAAGGAAGGCAAGAGATCCCCGTCGGATCTCTCACCAGGCGGCCAGCTGAACCGGTCTGCCGACTGCCGCTCTTTCAAGGAGGGCAACGCCCAACCCGGGACTTCGTTCGCTGCTCCCGGGCCAAAAGAGCAAGGCTCCCGCGGGGGCGTCGGTGGGCGAAGCCGGCTGTCACCCTGGGCGCCGCCACGGCTCCTTCTCCCGCCTGGCTTTCTCGACTCCTTTCTTACCAGGCCCAGGAAAGCGGTGCAAAGAGCAGCCGAGACGCACCACTTCAGCGCCCGCCGGGAAGCCGCCGCCGCCGCCGCCTGCTTGCCAAAGCCACCACCTGCCCGGCTTCTTCGGCCGCTGCCATCGGCCACGTTTACGACCGGCTGGAGGGCAAGCGGCGCCGACTCTCCGGCGGCCGCATCCTCCCCAGCGGCGTCCCCGAGGGCTCCCTCTTCTTCCAGCCGGGCAAAGCGGACCTGCTTCTTCGCACCCCCCGCCATAGCTCGTCTACACCCGAGGGCCGCCGCTGCAGGGAAGGTCAGGCGACACGTGACCGTCGAAGCCCGGAGCCGGCGGCACCTAGGCAGGTGAAAGGAGCGCCTTCGCCTTTAGACTACAATTCCCAGAGAGCACCGGAAAACAGCTGCTTATGGCGCGGACGCTGTCGCTGCAAAACGCCTCCCTTTCACGCCCAGGTTGGCGAAGGCTCCCGTTGGCTAGCTTCAGGCGAATTAACTCGCCTCTCCAGTTATTGACGTGACCGATGCCCACTGAGGCGAAGGGGGCGTGCCTGGACGTCGTTTCCCACCCCACCCCACCCCACACACACGCCTCTCTTGCTGGAGGGTTGAAAGTGACGTTTGCCAAACCATCTGGGAAAGAGAGGCTGATTATAGCCGAGGTCTCCAACCTTGGCAATTTTATGATTTGTGGACTTCAACTTCCAGAATTCCCTAGCCTGCCAAGCTGCCTGGGGAATTCTGGGAGTTGAAGTCAACAAGTCTTAAAGTGGTCTAGTCCTGAAATAGAGCATCGAGGAAGGAATATGGCTACAGCAAAGGATATTAATCTGTTGATAGTCTCTTTTTCTTTTCTACACCATAGAGGAGCTGCTATTGTTCCTATGTTTCGTTAGGAAACGACACAAAAAAAGTATAAAACATAAAGGTAAGGGTGGATTGTCTATATGCAAACCGACGCCAGTTCAGAATTTTTTTAATTGCAAATGAAAGGACAAGTTAATGGACTAGATCAATGGTCACCAACTGGTGGTCCGTGAACCAATGGTGATCCATGAGAACATTTTGGTGGTCTGGAGAAAAAATATTTGCATTTTTTATATTGCAGTAAATACTATTTCTTTTTTTTAATGCATATTAGTGGTCTGCGGGATTTAAAATTGTGAATTTAGTGGTTCCTTAGAGGTCCAAAAGGTTGGTGTTCCCTGGACTAGATGACCTCCAAGGCTCCTTCCAACTCTGTTATTCTGAGTAAGACTCGGGTCTTGTAAGGGAAAAAAGCAAACCCCAACTGGACGCGAGGGAGTCGTTGGATGAGTTGTTTGCAGGAAAGCCCCGCTGCAGTTGACGGTCGGCTAAAAGTACTTTTTGGTTAATTGAATAATTGACGACACGCATCTTAAAGATTGTCAAGAGCCGCCGTTGCAAGCAACTCTCATTTCCCGGAGTACGGGATTAAAAGAAAAAAGAAAAAGCCTGAAAACAAAAGGGAAAGTATGTTACGGAACGAGTCGAGGTCTGTTAAATCTACGGGACAGGAAGAGGAACGTCGGAATAAGGAATCGGATCCTGCCGCTGCTGAAATCCAGAGCGGTCCGTGGGAGGAAGGTCAGCCAGACTTCGGGGCCCGGGAGAATGGAGGCTAATCGCCTCGTGTTAGTAAAGAGTGCAGGCAATTCAACCGTGGCTTCAAATAAGGAAATGCTCCGAAAAGAAAGTTGATTTTACTCCTGGCAGGTGCAGCTGTATTTCGGGCATTATCTACCTTGCCTTGGGTAATAAATTTAGTTAATAACCGGTAAATTTAGTTAGTAACCGGTAATAAATTTAGTTCTCTTCATTCTTTTAAGTGCCCGACACAAGCAGAGGTGCACCTGTCATGGCTTCCGATCCATAATTTGAGAATTTTCTTCGAACTGTCCAGGGCACATAAAAATAGGGTTATTTGAAAGCAAAATAGAATTTGGCCCTTGAATTAAAATCTCATATCCAAAAAAGGGTTTGCCCTTTGGGAACATTGGTAATAGATGAGTGAGTGTGATATCCTTGTGATTAACAAGGTGGACACATAACTCTGCAACTTACCTGTCAAAAATGAAGCCTTTTATATGTATTGAGTTGGGCTATAAGGTTGCAGTTAGTAAGTTCTAAAGGATAACAAGTGAATATTTTTGTCAAAAGCAGAGTGGTCTATGGGGGCTGTTGATGGAAATCCCTTGACCATTCTGTCTGTTGGCTACCTAGCTCATCTCATATCTTTTTATTTTCTAGTGCAATCAGTTGCAGCTGCCCTCGGAGCAGAGAGTGACAAGAAGCTGTGCTCAGACTAAACTATTCCATTCCTCCTTTACTGAAAGTTGGTCTCCTTTTTCCAGAATAAACATCACAGACTCAGTAAAAATTGGTCTTTTATTATACACAGCAAATCAGAAAAACAAGAAAAAAAGCTGAAACAAAATCAGGTGAAAAAAGTAATTGTGATTGTGGACAGTTGCTCCATCAATATAGGGTCTCCCACAACAGACAGACACAACAGGCACAACAATCTAGATCTTTAAAATAAGGCAACGCTCCCAAACCAAGCTTATGCTACAATCAATTTAATAATCCTAACTAAACTAAATTTAATAATCCTAACCAATGATTCCATTTTCCTGCCCTGCTATCCTGCCTCATCATGGCACGGAGAGTTTTCTATCATGAACAAGTAAAGTATTCTGGGAGTTTACCAGGGCTGGGTTCTACTTAGCTTTACTACCAGTTCTGTAGTCCCACGATTGCTGTATGCATGCTCCATGCATGCGCAATAGAGCACACATAACGCACAAGTCATATGTGCGCTGTGCACATGCTCAGAATCATTTAGGAGCAGCCAGGTGCAGAGATCAGCCAATTCAGTCAGCAAAAAATTACAAAATAAAGATGAAAAATCTGCCTGGGTGTGTGATAACCCAACTGGAAGCAATTTACAAACAAAAAACTGGAACTTAAAAACAAACAGTTTATTGCCAAAAAAACTCAAATGCCTTCCCTTTGTTGAAGTGGGTTTATTTTAAAAAACAAAGTAATTGCCAAGACAAACTCTGCCTGCAGTCCAAAGGTAAATACTGAGATATCAAAAGGTAATTACTGAGATATCAAAAGCAAAAGTTGGTTGAGGACCCATTACCTAAATATACGAGAGCACGGAGACGCTGGACTTGTAACTCAACTCTTTGATTCCAGCACTGTTAACTACAACTGGCTGGCTTTTAAAGGGTTACACTCAGCTGCTCCTGAGTAGACTTTTATCCAGAGCCCGTTTACCTCTGCGTCTCTGTCTTGGGTCAGGTGGGGGCACTGCTCCCACTCTGAGCTGTCTTTCTCTGACTCCACTGGATTCTGCCTGTGCCTGCTCTTCGTCAGCTCCAACCTCCCCGTCACTGCTCTCTGCCAGCTGTTCCTCCGAGTGACCTCTGAGTCGGACAC